>CAJVQA010001712.1:0-24369 GCA_910591915.1 Cetraspora pellucida
CATGGCCACGAGAACTTATTGTAAGTTTGCACTGCCCGGTACTGGTTTGCATTCCTTTGTGTAACTACAGACCTTGTTCCAAAGGACAATGTCATGTGACTGTTACACAATTGCATGTGACCTGCCAGTCATGCTGGTGTGACACAGGTTACAGATATCTTATCCCAACCAATTGTAAGAGACAGTTAACCGTAACACAGAGAGGATTTTCAAATTTTCTGTCAATACTGGGATTTGAACTCTGAACCTGCCACTTGGAGGTTGACAACCTGACCACTTCACTAGATCACCACACCCCTTTTATAAAACCATTTTCTGTATACTAATAAAAGAAATTTATTATAAAATTTTAATATAAAATTAATTATTTTAAGAATAAAGATGATGTAAATTATTTGTTATATAATTTTTTTAGCAAATAAAATTTTATATATAAAAAAAACATTTTATTAATAAAACTTTTTAGTATTATATTTAATTGTTACCAAAATTTAATAATATATAAATTTAAAACTTTTAATTATTTTAATAAAATTTTATAATTGTTCAGAGTGTAATGAAAGACATTCAATTTTTATACAAAATGATACAAAAATTACATTTTTGATGCATTGAAAATATTATTATTAATATATTAAATAATAAAAATATTAAAAAAGTAACTTTGAATTTTTTGTCTGTTTTTATTTGCATATTTATATAACACAACAAATCTCATATGATTTTGCTTCAGACTTATAATAGTTTCTGTTTTTTAGTTTATTTTGTTTTAAAAAAATTACTTTATATATTACTAAGTTTTCCTAGATCAGCTTATAAGTTTCCTAGGTCACACAAGATTTATATAGAAAATTTGTGTAATATAAACAAAATTTTATATGTAAATCATATGATATCATATAATTTGCTATATAATTACTATTAAAAATGATTTATGTCACCCCTACCCTTAATTAAACTACCCTAGAATCGCCAACAAAATATCTTACCCAGGATCGCCAACAAAATTTTGCAGTCATGTGATATCAACAAAAATTCTTTATGTTAGGGTAGGGTCTATGTTTTAATAGGATTTTTAGAAATTCTAATAGCAAAATCGCTCAAGGAAAACTTTTTGTTAATGCGCAGACGGTGATTTCTTATGCAAGTTTTTGAGAAATAAGCGATTTTTGACAAAACGAACGTTTGTTTTGAACTTTCCTGATCGTGTTACGTTACACCAAATTGTGATTAACAATTGGATAATTTGTCGTCGATCATCATGTGACTGCAAAATTTTATTGGCGATCCTGGGGTAGTTTAACAAAATTTGGCAGTCACATGGTGATCGACAAAAAATTATCCAATGTTTAATCATGATTTGTGTAACGTAACACGATCAGAAAAGTTCAAAACAAACGTTCGTTTTGTCAAAAATCGCTTATTTCTCAAATTTGCATAAGGAATCACTGCCTGTGTATTAACGAAAAATTTTCCTTAAGCAATTTTGCTATTAGAACTTTTAATATCCTATTCAAACATAGACACTACCCTAACCTAAATGAACTTAAAGAATTTCATCGATGTCACATGACTGCAAAATTTTGTTGCGTAGATCATCTGATTGGTGCGCATTGTCGATCTTTAGTAAACTGCGGACACTTTAACCTTATTGGTCAATTGATGTAGATTAGTGAAAATCCATCGATGATAAGTATTAAGTCTGGTTTGTTACTCGTTTTAACCTCAGCATAACGATAATTATTATCATTTGGAAGTGTTACAGCTTTAAACATCATGGAAAAATGGTTTCGTTTACCAACTATAGCCCAACCCTTTGTCTTTCTTAAGTTTTCATCTTTAATTAAAGTTTCAGAGATTCCGTCTTTCACCAAGGGTTTAATAATTTCGCCAGGGGTTTCATCATTTGCTAGGGTTTCATCATTTCGCCAGGGATACCGCTTTTCATCATCAAGTAAAATCATTTCACCTAATAATTACATTCCTACACTTAATAACAAGATAGCAGAAACATATCATGCCAATTTAACACTAGACTGTCTTAAAAAAGCTGGCAATCTCGATGGCGCGATTCAATTATTCGATAGCCTTAGTGAATTTGATATCAAAAAAGATGTTTATACTTATAATTGCATGATTCATGTATATGCGTTGAAAAATGACATGAAAAAAGCGATAGAATATTATGAAGAAATGATATCGAATGGAATAGAAGCAGATTCAGTAACTTATTTGACATTAATAGATGGATTCGGAAAACAAAAAGATACAAAAAAGGCACTGGAATTTTATAATAAAATGGTATCTTTTCATAAACAACCAACGACAAAGGTTTTATCATCTCTTATAAATACGTGTATGAGAGAAGATCAAATTGAACAAGCGGAACAAATATTTAAAGCAATGAAATCGCTTGAAATACAACCTGATGTTAGATTATATAATATTCTAATACGTAATTCAATAATTAAAATGGACATAAAAGCCGCAAATAAATTTTATAATGAAATTATAAAATTCGGAATAGAACCAGATGTTTACACATTTGCAATGATGATTGATGGATGCTTAAAAGTCGGAGATCAAGAAAGTGCAACAAAGATTTATTCATACATGATAAATCATGGAGTAGATATTAATTCAACGGTGGTTAATATTTTGATGCAATTACAATTTGAAAAAAATGATTCACAAATGGTTCAAAATATTTTTGACCATCATTTTTCAAGTCCTTCATATTATAATGGAATTTCACCAGATATTAAATCTTGGACAATTTTTTTGAAGTCAAAATTACGACTTACAAAAGATATTGAAGAAGCTTACGATATATATAAGGAATTCTTAATGCAAATTGATAATAAAGATTTAAATTTTCAACTTTTACCAGATTGTCATGTTTTCAATCTTTTCCTTACAATATTTGCTCATAATTATGGAAAAATGACACTTTCTCAAGAAGTTTATAGTGAAATGATTAGAAGAAATATCTTACCTGATGTTGTAACCCATACCATATTGATTGAAGGTTATGCTTTATTGGGTCAAGTTGAAAAAGCGAATAGGCAATTTCAAATTATGAAATCTAATAACATTAAACCTAATGTATTTACTTACACAAGTTTAATCAAAGCTTGGGCACAAGTCGGAAGAATTGACAAAATTAAACAAATTTATAAAGTAATGATTGAATCCGGTATAAAACCTCATAGAGCAACTTATCGTGTATTAGCTTCTATAACAAATTCAAAATTTGATACTTCACAAAAAAGTTCATCAAATTTACCTATATCAAGAACACCACAACATATTAGAGATACAACAAAACTATATGATAAACTTGAAAAAGTTCAAGATCCTGAAACTGCTTATGCTCTTTTTGAAAATTTTTTAAAGAATTTTGATAATACGAATTATCTTGATTATAATTCAAAACCAAATATTTATTCTTTTACCATATTTATGACAAGTTTTGTATTTCATCATAGAAATATGAAACTTGCCCTTAAAGTCTTTGAAGAAATGTTAAGAAGAAATATTTCAGCTAGTTGCTATTGTTATAATGTTTTGATTGAAGGATTTGCTAGAACAAATGAGCCATTTAAAGCTGAAAAAATGTTTTATGCTATGATAAATAATAATATAAAACCAGATGTTAGCTCTTTTAATAGTTTAATATCCGCTTGGATAACGGTTGGTAGAAGGGATAAAGTATTCAAGGCCTATCGCGAGATGAAAAAATATGGTATAATTCCCAATGAGATTACATTAAATAATATGAAAATTATAGGAATGTAATGAACATATTACTTATAAAGTTTGTATATATAATAGTAATAACGGACAATGACATTTAGATATAGAATTTAATCATAATAATATAATAATTTTATAAGTTTCTCCGTTATTACCTAATCTAAAGACACGAAATTTTCAACATATTTGTTAATAAAGAGTACAATGACATAATTTAAATATGTTTAAGTACAATGCAATATCAGTTTCATTACAGTAAACTCTTGACATACGTAATAAAAATTTGCATTACATATTATTTATGTTAGTACCTTTTAAATACTTTATGATGTAAAATATCAATTAAATATATTGTACTAATTTTAATTGATACATTTATTTAAAAATCATCTTATTCACTTTTTACATCCTTAGTTGGATAGTCTCTATCTCTATGAAATTCAATCAACAATTCTACTTGCTTTGCATGTGGAAATAAATCTACTCCAACTGCTCGAACTGGCTTAAATGGAATTCCCGGAAAATTATTAGTTGTGGGTCGGCATAAACTAAATCAAAAATGTTGTATGCCATTATTTTGAGTGACTATCTCGACAGTTGGAATTGATATTATATAATGAATTTAACTTACTCTATAAAATTTTGTGTGGCCAAATTGCAATCGCATGAAACGTACAAAAAATAATCAATCGCCTTACATTCACGAAGTGCTTTAATTACATTTTTATGAACACCAGCACTATTAAAATAAATTGACAATTTCATTTTTAACTTATTAATTTTTTAAAGAATCTTTCAATAAATGTCAATTGAACAATACCGAGGCGGATCCACAATTGCAATAGCTGTACCGGCATCTGCATTCTTATATGAGTGCAAAGTCTTCAAATTCTTTTCGACAGGACCAAGAATGTATTCAGAATTAATAATCTCTAAAACATGTATATATTATTAATAATTAATATAGATTAATATTTATTACACTAATGCTTACCATTTAATTTAGCATTGAATTTTGCATCTTCAACAGCTTCTTCACAGAGTTCAATGCCAATAACTTTATCAATTTTGTTTCCCAGACTTTTAGACAACGCAATTCCAATAGTTCCGGTTCCACAACACATGTCAATCAAAATCGCAGACTCTTCAACAGGAAATAAATCTTTTATAAATTCACCACATTTTTCATACAAAACCTGAGCAGCGAGCGTGTTTGTTTGAAAAAACGCTCTAGGAGATATACGAAACCTTTAAAAGAATATGTTAATAATAAGAAATAATCATGATCACATTACTAGAATATAAAAGCACAAACCTACAATCCATCATCTTTTCAAAGATGAAATTCGTACCAAATATGCAATCAAATGGTTTGTCATCTGGTATTCCATTGTTAAAACCATCATATATTTGCAAAAGAAGCGATGTCAAATTAAACTGTGATTCACGTGCAAAGGTCACAAAATATTCCGCCAATGCAGCTTTTTCTTGATTGATTTTCTCTTCAGTTAACCCTTGTGGATGAATCTGAATAATAATCATTACTAATCATTAAAATAAAATAAAATTAATAGCAATCTTAAATATATATACATATATTTTTAATAGGAATGTAACATACCGTCATCACTAACTTGTGATCGTACAGAGATCATACGCCATGTACCTGATCGATTTTACAAACGCATATTATGAAGGTTATCAAAAGATTTTCTAATTTTTTTTTTTTGAATTTAAACCATATATACCTTTTCTACTCTTATTGTCATACACCTCGTATGGTGACATGACAATATAATCCTAAGTCAACATGAAACAAATAGAATTAAATAGCGTAGTTTTACCAGTGCTAAGAAAATTATGGCTTTTAACAAACCTTCATAGCCTTTACAATCTTTTTTGCGACTTCGCTTACATTAAGAGACTTGTCAGGCCCCTAATTTCATTACCAAAAGAATGTGTTAAATCCTTTTAAATATTATAGTTAGATTATAATAACAACACATTTAATTACTATGACAGTATTGATTCCATCTTTGAAAGCCCCCAATAAAAAGCCAACAGTAATTTCACCATTTAAATTTCTTCCAATGGTGAATTCGCATTTGTTTCTATATCCTTCAAGTATAGGAGAGGCAATTATGGGTTGTAAAGTGCAAGGAAGATTTAAATCGGACCTAATAAAAAATGAACATTAATAAGTGAAATAAATCAAAACGAAAGTCAATTAATAATTACTTTTGCATGACCCATTTTGGTTGATATAAGGGTCTTTCCTTGTACAAGTCTTTAATTTTATTCCGAAATTTAGAAAGAGATTTTTTTATCACGTCTTCCTTATTTTTTAGTTGCTCTTCATATGGCAACCTGAATGAAAAAAATAAAGATTGTAAGTTACATACAACGGATTCATCGTAATGTGAAGATATGATCTTACTTGTGTAACGGAGTTACTTGGTCAGCAAGCAATTCTTCTGGAGAATGTTGAATTTCTCCAGTAGGATCAAAAAAAATTTTTTTCCTTTTTTCATGCCTTTGATCAAACAATGATTGTCGATGCTGAATGAAGACAATAAAATAAAGTGTATATAAAAATTTCATATTTTATTATTACATAATGATAATGATAAATTACTAACCTGCTCTGTAATATTATCGACATTCACAACCAAAGTCCTATTTTTGAAATTAACATTTTTTAATTTGTCAATTGCCTGTAGTTGTTGCTCTTGCGTCTGAATAACGAAATAAATAAATAAAAGAAAATATTACGGGCAATATAATAATAATAATTTTGTCAATGATTCATTACTTTGAAAAAAGCGTAGCAAAAATCCCACTCATGGGATTTTTTAACTCTGACATCACCGCAGCTATGCTTAGCTAACAATCCTTTAATCATCTTTGCTGACGCAAATTTGGGTACATTTTTAATCCGTAACCTCCATTGAGTGGAACCTTCTACTTGGGAAGATTCATTAGAATCAACAATATCTTCAGAAACTTTCTCTGGTTTTTTTGATGCTAATATATTAGTATCTGTTTCCAATTTGTCCAATTTGTCATCATCAGATGAAATAACCCGTTTTTTGTTAACATTGGTTTCGCTCATTATGGAGTTGTATAAAATAGGTAATGGAAACTTGGTAAATGATTTTGATCTCAATATAAAAGCTATGCGTGCATATAAAATTAGTCCAATAATTAATTAGTAAATAAAAGTTTAAAAGAATATTCTTACAATCTAAAGTTCGAACTACAAACATTCGCGAGTTAAAATTTTTACATCCGATGATTATTAACGATTTAAATAATGACCAAATGGTACACAAGATTATGTATTGAAGAAATTTTGGCCAATCGAATTTCAGGATCAGGTATAACGTAAAAATCAAGGATAGCTCTAAATTTTAATTCGGAAACCGCTTATGTTCCATGTGAATTTATTAACGGGCGCCATTAATAAATATAACACGGCTTCATGTCTTTAATTTTACACGCAACTTTTTTTTGGTCTTTAGCCAAAATTGCACCCGGCATGTTATTTTTAGCGTTAGTGCCTGTGCCCAACAAAAAGTCTAGATATGGGAATGGGCATGAAACTCAGGCATGGGAACATGGACTAATGATTTGAACCGAGAAAATTTTTCTTAATCGGTTAACCGAACCGAAATATTTTATGCCAACCGATTCAACCGGTTAAGATTTACTTCACACTTTACCTTCGGAAAGTCACGGAGTTTTACCCAAATTTTTGACCTTTTCGGAATTCTTGATCCTTCCACCCGATTACCGATTCTCAACCGGTTGTACAGGTCAACCGATTAAGAATTTACTCAACCGGTTACCCGAAATTTATTCGATTCGGGTCGGTTAACCGATTCTAGCCTAACCGGTTCAAATCACTAACATGGACACAAAAACTTGGCATAGGCATGGGTATAGATACAGAAATTTGATATTTGATATTTGATATTTGATTGTGCCTTTACTAGTGCCTGGCACTTTGTGCCCATGTCATTAATGATAACTGGTACTTTATGTCAAACCTTAATAGTGCCTCTATAGGCACAGGCATAAGCATAAGCACTAGTGCCCAGAATATAAGTCCACCTATACTCTTTTGTTAATAACTCTAACCCTAAATCCTAACTTAATTCATGTTCGCCTGGGGACCAGTGAAAATACAGTAAACTTCGGGGATATGTTTACTTGATAAATTTTGCCTTTTTGGGGAGTTTCCCAAAAGACAAATCGATTTTCTACTAAGTAAATTTCTTCTACTTCTAATAAATGTTGTAGAGAAGGGAATTCCGAGCATAATAGTGGTTGAAACGGCACAGTGGGTCATAATATATGGACGTTCGGTCTTCGTGACTATATGTTTACTTTTTTATTTACACAAAGAAGTAAACATATAGTCGTAAAAACAAAAATACCCGTATCTCTCGATCCACTGGGTCGATTTTAACGTTTCAACCACTATTATGCACGGAATTCTCTTCTCCACAATTTTTATTAGAAGTAGAAGAGATTTACTTAGTAGAAAATCCGATTTGTCTTTTGGGAAACTCCCAATAAGGCAAAAAACAATAGTAAATTTCCCCACGGTTTACTATGTTTTTTCACTGGTTCCCAGGCGGATCACGAATTAACTATAAAAAAAGCATACAAAAAAAGGCCTCAAAATTTTTTAAAAATCGATGATCCAATCACACGATTATCCGTGACATTATTTCTTTTATATAAACCAAAGTCTTGAGAAATTTCAAACCACTTAAATTCCATTCTCACAACAATTTATATTTGTTGTAGGTGGATGCAGAACCCTTCAGAAACAACTTAAGTGGATTCAAATCCAGAATTAACTTAATTTCTGAACTTGAAAAGTGGCTTACAAACTATCACTAGTCAAAGTGCCGAAAAGCAACATATAATCATATTATTTCAGTTTAATTGGTTAATTGCTGAAGGTGCTGAATATATGCTGTTTTATGCCGGCATTATGTTTGCTAAATAAGCATTCAGCCAGCTGAATAGAAATTCAGCAAGCAGAACGATAGTAGCATATATTTACCACCTTCGGCAATCAATTAACTAAACTGAAAATAATAAGACTATATGTTGATTTTTGGCAATTTGACTAGTGTATGCCATTAAGACTGATTGAATATAAAGATCTTAAAGTTTGTTAAAATTATTGAGAAGTTGCAAAACTGTCATCTTATATAGCCGATATAAAATGCAACTGTAAATAGGTCATCTATTAGGAAAACCACTATTTGAGAGCAAGTGATTTTTCTAGGAGGCGACCCAAATGTACGTTCCAGTTAAATATTTGTCATCCACGTAAAATAGAGTAAAATTTTCCAAGATACTGTAGAAAGCAAAACTTTAGGTAATAATATAATGATTTAAACTATCATATATTTCGCCTATTCATCCTTAAAATTTCATTTTCATCTGCTTAAGCAAAACTACAGTACTTATTAATTACGCGTAGTTTTGTAGTTGCTAAGTATAATGTCTTGTACATGTTATTTTTTAAATCACGACTTGTTTCGATATCTAAATATTAAACCGAACTCCCATAAAAAATTGATTTAGACGTTATTTATATGGTTCTGGTTTAACTTTCCGAAATTCATTTTTCTGAAATACCATTTCACCGAAGTCGTAATACTGAAAATCTATTTTACTAGCAGGACAGAAATAGGTCAATTAACCAATAAGTTTATTTCAATGACGGGTTTTCTAAAAATTGCACTAACGAAAAACTCTCTCTCATAGATCCTAATTTACTAAGAAAGTAAAAAATCGGATATATACAATAAGGAAACCAGTAAAGAAAACTAAATAACTATATGGCAAAGCTCATATTGAGCCTAATAGTATCATCTGGCAGCTAGACATAGAAACACCAACAACAAATACAACAAAGATTAAAAGAAAAAGAGACAAAGAGACTACTTCTACAACTAAAAACAACACACAATGGCCTCAGGGTCCTACATTCAAGTTTTCCTTTCAGACTCAGTTACAATTACTAATGAACAATAAGACAACAAGTAAGTTGTCAAAAGATGAGGTTAACAATAGACCAGACAAGATCTATACTGACCAAGCAACAAAAAGAAGACGTACACTTCTTCCTAAAGCAAAAAATAATACAAAAAGTAGACAACTGAGCATACCCTTGTTAGAAAATACAATGATATCATCTCATATCAATGATAACAACAACAAACCAGTTGAAATAGGTTTTAAAAATACAAATACAAATGTAACAGGCAACAATAATAAGCAAATAATTACTTCTCATGATAGCATATCTCATACTACCATAAATAGTAATAATAACATGCTGATAGAGACAGATATAGACTCAATTGCTGAAAAGGATAATGAGATAACCACCCAACATATAGAAAACACCCAAGCAACAACTAGCAAAAATGTTATATCTGACAATAAAGAAAACAACAACAAAATGGAAACAGAATCAGTGGACACAATAGCTAGTCACCAGACAGAATCTAGACACTGAACATATAGCCAAGTAACAAAACAAAATATCACAATAGAAGAAAGAATGCAAACTGATAATGAACAAGATTATACCCAATTATGGATAGATATTATTTAGCCAAATATTAGAAAGAATTGCATCGAACTCTTCGATATCAACAAATAGAACTACGACAAAATTATAGAATCACTTAAAGAAAAACAAGGAATTACTGATTTTGTAATATACAAATTACAAACAAAATATACTAACTATACAATTCATTCTGCGATTGAAATGAAATTCAAACATCTTGATACTGCTTTCTTTCTCATCTTTACAAGAACAAAGAAATTTATGCCTTCATATCAGATTGCCTATGAAGAATTGTTCAAGAAAGTGCTAGCAATATATAAAAGTCTGAATGCAATTACTATTACAGACAAAATAACAAAAAACATAATATACCAAAATTTCGACAGAAAATTATAATAGATTTTATAACTAACAAAAACTTCATTACAGTGATTTTTAAGAAAGTTTATCAAATAATCAAATATTATAGAGGATTTACGAAAGAACTAGCACTTATTAAAGCAGAAGATATTTAAAAAGCAATCAAAACAGCATTTGCAATACTACTAGAACCTCTTCCTTTAGATCCTAAACAAATATCAGAAAACATCTTACAAATCTTGTCATTCAAGCTACCAATCAGTCAGTATGCATATACAAAGGCTATTGTTACTTTATTACACAAAATATTTCACTTTGATTGACTGCCAAAAGAATATTTTATTAAACTAGAACTCCTACCAACAGAAGTATTAAAATTGAATCTAACAGTAAAAGGCCTATTTCTAATTACAAGCTGAAGTGCACTACAAAATCTAGCATTTTACAAGAAAAGACTACAGGACTGATATGACTGCACAACTATTCCATCAAACTACTTTAACCTTCTATCTCCAAGACAACCACTTCTGCTAGCTTACCAAGACCTAAGCTGCAAATATAAACTTAATTTTCCTATTGATATGCAAAACTCAGATACAGACTTACCAGACTTAGTACAATGGTTAAGGGAAGATTACTTCTTTAAAAATATCCCAAATAACTATTTCAAAGTTAAACCAGCACTTCTAAAAAATTTGGAAAAGATACAAATGCTAGACACCTTCACTTTTCCAATTCAAAAAGATGCAATTGCAAAATGCTTTGTAAAACAGATCTCTTCTGTTTACAAATTTTCATTTCCACTTCTACCAAATATCATGACAGCAAACCTTACTGATAAACCCTAGCTACCCAAAGACCCACAACAAATCAATGACTACAACATTACTACTCCTATAATCTCAAGAAAATAACTAGTAAATATAGCAAGAATGCTTAGAAAAAAATACTACTTTTATTGAATTTCAGAAACCTGAATACAAATAGAGGAATCTACTGATAAAGCTAATAAAGAAAATGCAGCACCCAATACTAAACAACAACCTGACAAGCCAATCATTCCTAATACTTCATCAGCTATTATGGAATATCTAAAAACAAAAAATATAGATACAACATGTATAACAATCCCTATAACTGAACAAGCAAAAGTTAACACAACTCTTGAATATCTTCGGCAACACTTTATTATTGAAACTATTCCAGATAAGATTCTCTTACTACCATCATTCCCAGTTCCTAACTGTGATATTTTTAAAACCATTCCTTCCTAATGACAAAACACAACCTAAACATATCTACTAATAGCAATAAGACTGCTATAACTATACAATCTGAAGAACAACTAAATGAACCAAACCTAATTGAACTCAATTTAAATAAAAAAATCAATATAGCCACACACAATGTCAGAGGAATTAATGACATATTAAAAATGCAAACATGGATTGAATACTGTGTAGAATCTAATCTGCACATACTTTCAATTACTAAAACTAAACTAAAAGAATCAACAATGAAATTACTAACTAATCCTTTATACAAAATTTACACCTCAAACTTTATATCATACAAACTGAACCAGCATGAAACCAGTTTGAGAACTGCACTAATGGTCTGTAACCAACTACAACCATATATTTACAAAATTAACACTTTTCTAGGAACAGCAATATGCATTGATTTTTTCTTTCCCAACAACAACAAAACCCACATTATCTCAATTTATATTCCCTCAAACCACCTATCTCTTCTCAAGAATATTCAATCTCAAATGCTTACTTGAATTATAAAGGCCAAAGCCAAAACTGGCACTTAATTATATTAGGTGACTTTAATGCCAACAATACAGAAACAAACAATTTTCAATTTTCACTGACCTAAATGCTGCGAATCTAACAAGCCTTCTCACTTTTCACAATATTCAAACACCTACCTGGCATGATTCAACCAATACAAGTTAAATAGATGACATTTGAATTTCTTCTAATATATTGTTAGCATTTGAACCTCTGTTACTTATTGATGCTTTGCATATTTTGGATAGCGATCACTGCATCCTATATACAACTTGGTATACCAACTTCACTTCACAAAAAAATCCTAGAAACAAGAAAAAGAAAAGAAAAATATATCTATATGAAAAAATGATACAAAAGATCTAAAATAATTTTGAAGATGCAATAAACACTTTCTTTAATACACAAACTATCTCTTTAACAAACATGAACAAAAAAGAAATAAACAAAACCTGGAACCTCCAATCAGCAAAAATCAAAGAAACAATAAACAAACATATTTCTTACACCTTCACAGCTCCAAAACCCTTCTTTGTGCTTTCTCTAAAAGCAACCAAACTCCATGCAGCTTTAAAACATATTAATAAATGTTTACACTATTTTTCTAACAACCCACTAAACAGCTTAACAAAAGCCAACCATTATTTGTCCAAAGCTGCCACCTTGGCAGAAATCGATATTCCTTTAATTACACAAACACAATTAAACCCCTCAGCCTCTAACATAATAGCACTAATAAAAGAGCATAAACACACGATTTGGCAAGCATGCAACTTTGAAAAAAAACAAGAACAAAGTGAATGAATTAAATTCTACACAAATCGAAGGTACTTAAACTTCAAAGACAATACAAGCTGAATATTAGACAGCATTCTAAAAAGAAGAGCAAAACCAGTCAGTTTCGAAAAAATCATTTTACTAGACAAAATAATTACTAATAAAAATAAAATTAAAGAAGCCATAGACTTACACTTTAAAAATTAGACAAAAAACAATTCTGCTAATGATAGCAACTGGAAGGAATAAGAAACAACATATCTTCCATTTAGCAATATTAAAAACAACATTTATGCCAACTTTCTTAATCCTATTATAATAACTGAACTTGAACAAACAATAAAAATGGCATCTAAAGGGAAAGCAACTGGACCACTAGAAATTTCAAATGAAGTTCTCTAACACTTACCCCCATCAGTCCTCTCCTATATTCTAAATATATTTAACAATTACTTAATACAAGAAATTATTCCTGACTAATGGCTAAAAGCTAATATCTGACTAATTCCAAAAAAAACAAATCTACAACTATGAACTTAACTCTACTTGCCCTATTATATTAATTGACCACACTAGAAAAATCTTTACAAAAATCTTAATAACCTGATTAACAAATATTCTAATATGCAACCAAGTACTATCTGTATATAATTTTGCAGCTTTCCTATATCAATCTACATTACAGCCAATCTTACAACTTACACAAATCCTAGAAGATGCAGTCACAAATAACAAAGAAATCTGGATTCTTTCTCAAGACATGTCAAAAGCTTTTGACTCAATTCATCTATCCACTTTAAGCAAAGCACTTAAAAGAATATGTATCTCAGACAAGACAATAAACTTACTAGCATATTTACTCTCCTATCGAACCAACAGAGTAATTACAACCCTAGGTCTAACTGCACCATACCTGGTAGAAAATGGTATTGACCAAGGAGAAACAATCTTTCCTCTCCTTTGAAAAATATACTATGACCTATTAATATTACGAATATATAAAGAACAGCAAGAATATTGTAGTGAAATTCCTTCTTCTAGTACAAAAAAGATATATACCTCAGTAATGGCCTACATGGATGACTCTCTATAGATTGCACCAAACAAAGCCTTGCTTACCAACATTTTACATACCACCTCCTTTTTCTACAAATTCGTCAACATAAAAGTCAACCTATTGAAATCCACTCTAGTTACAAACTCATCAGATCCAGACAAAACAATACTCTTTGACAAAGAAAAATTAACAGCAATCAACAATAGGGCACCTTTTAAATACTTGGGAGCATGGTTCTCAACTAACAGAAAACCAATACTAATACAAAAAGAAATAATAGCTGAAGCTAAAATTAATCTAAAAAAATTACAATTCGCCAATATAACTGAAAAACAAGCAATCTATATTATAAACAGTGTTATTGTTCCATGCCTTCTTTATCATCTATATTCCTAATTTCTTTCTTCTGCACAACTAGATTCACTTAACAAAGCTTGTACTCATTTAATAAAAAACAAGACAAGATTAGCACAAGGGGTTCCAAATTCCTTCCTATTCAATCCAGACATTTATGCACTAACAGACCTAAAACAAGCCCAAACATTAGCACTAGTTACAACATTTCAAAAAAACCTAAATTATCATAACTTTAATACTTCTTTTCTAAAACTACAACTACAACAACTGCAAGATGCAGCATTCACAAATATCTTAATTTTGGAACAACTACCAGTGTTTCCATTGTTACAAATAAACACACAAACATGCCAAATGATAATAGCATTATATACATTAAAATTGCAAACTACACAAGATAATAATGACTGGCCACATCCAAAAAAATTCTTTAAAACATCTATAAACCAACTTTTTAAAAACTATCCTAGAGCCTCTTATCTTAAAGAAAAATTAAACAACTACAACATCACAAGCATTGAGCAATTTTTAAACTCAACAAATACAGAACTAATAACATGAAATAACTTTTATTATAACATTAAAAAAATACCTAGAGGCCAATGTTCTCATTGGTTTTCAATAATAAAGGACCTAATAACTGCTTCAGCAAACCCATCATTAACATTTTCAGAAATAAATCCATACATTATAACCAACTGAACACCTAACAAGAAAAACTAGATAATTACAAAAGATTTAATTTGTGGAAAAATCTACAATCTATTTAAATAGCATCTTAAGATTCGACATTACAACTTGCATTTAGACAATATACTAACAGCTTGCCAAGAATGTGCTCTAAAAAACAGATCCTATATCTCTAAATACTGTTACTTTAATATTACAGAACCAATATACAATCTTCAAGTAGATTGTAAAAAAGAAATCCATATCAATCTAGATGACTTTAAAAAAGTGTTAACTTTAAATTTACTAATAACAAATCAATTCCAAAAACAAGAAATACATCCAGTCCTAGCTAGGCCCTTATGTTCATTTAACAACTCTCCAATACCACTTTGAGACACAATAATGAAAGACAATTTTAACAAAAAAACAATAACATTATACATAGCAAGTGGTTGATGCAATATCGAAAACAACTCTTGCATAATCACTATTTGCCACTTTTAACATCTTGATATCTTATTCAGTTGTTTTACCAACTGTTGGCTTTCTCATTTAAACACATTAATAACCTTGTTAATTTTTGTGCTCACTACAATGAATCCAAGTACCAACATTAAAATAATCACTAACAACTCTTCGCTTGTAAACACAATCACTTTTATACAGTCAGTCCAATCACATAACTATCCTGCTTTGGATAAACAACAACATACCTACCTTTTTCTGATACTAAAAGCAATAATATATAACCAAACTCTAACAATTATATTGGACAAAGACCTTAAAATTTTACAAGCCCAAAACAATATATTCCCATTAGATTCTACACTGCAAAAATTCTTATATAACTGCTTCGTTTCAAAGCTTCTTGGTAATCCTTGTACATACTTATTAAAAACTACATTGAAACAAATTCACCAAATCACAAACAGAATGGCTTGGTTTAATCAACAGTGGATCTCATTTTGGCACATCTTACAAAACAAAATCAACTGGTCACTAACACTGCAATACTTATCATATAGAGAAAAACCTCTGGTCTTAGTAACTAATCCCTTCTCTTTAGTACTAAAAAACTTTAAAATAAAAATATTCTTGGAAAAATTACCCACACATCTTCTGCTCTACTGGAGAAACACTACCAAATACCCAAACTATCTTTGTTCAAGGTGCTATAGTGCATCAGAAAATATAATACACTTCTTAACTTGCTTCTGAAACCATACATGTCTTACAACCTTAATAAAAGATGCAGTGCAGAAAACATCAAATGACTTGAAAATACTATGCTATAAAACACATAGATTTACTCAAGCCTTTATCTCAAATCACATCAACAAGTATATGCTACTAGGACTAATAATGACTGAGACCCTAGCACCTTTTGAAAACAACAAACAAAAAAATAAATATGCTCCTCTTGTGCATCATAATATTATTACTACAATATATAAAGAGCTTTGGCTTACCTCAAGAACAGTACAACATAACTCAGTTTTTCCAATCTCATCATCCTTACAACCTCCAACACTAGCTAAAACTAAACTGATTCCAATATCAGTATTAAACGAAAAAATACAACAATTTATTACTAATGAACAATCCTCTCTTCATCATCTTATCAAAGACTAGAGGTTTACTGACCATTCTAGCAAAGAATAGGTCGAGAGTAAAGTAGCTCTTACCTCCATCTCCCCTAGTTTAGTTTCTTCAACATGTATCTTATATATATAATTTGACTAATTAATAAAGAGATAGAGGATAGACCTCTCTTTTTAAAAAAAAAATAAATAAATAAAAATTGCACTAACCTTAACTCTAATTCTAAACCTATCTCTAACAACAATGATTAGAATTACTTTGTTGGTGAAATCAACTATTAGTGAAATAAACTTATTAGTTAATTGATATTTGGTGAAATAACAAACTTATTTCTGTCCTGTTAGTAAAATGAATTATTGTTATTATGACTTCAGTAAAATAGTATTTCAGAAAAATAGATTTCAGGAAAGTGAGCAATAACCATTTATAATAGTAGGTTTTAGAATATATACACTTATAAGGAGAATTTTTATATGATGTGCTTATATAGAAGGTAACTATGAAAAGGTTTGACTGTATTTAAATTTCACAAACATGCTTTAATTTATCTTACATAAAACATTTAAGTTATCCATAATGGTTTTTTTTTGCAATTACAAATTAGTCAGTAATTGAAATAGACCTTATAGCAAAATCAATACCAATAAGAATTAGAATTAGGGTTAGAGTTGAGATTGAACTTAGTGTAAATTGTAAGAGGATCATTTTTTATTGTTATATAACAAAGTATTCTAATAAAATTTTGAGATATTGAAATGAATCAAAAATAATGTTTAATATAAAAATATATTAAAATAATATATGATTAATTTTAAAAAAAAATTTTTAAAGATCAAAAAGATCATCTTAATACCAAAAATTTTCAAAGTAAAAATAATTTCATAACTTATACAAATTTTAGAAAATGCAGTTACAAATAAAAAAGAAATCTGGATTCTTTTTTGGAATTTTTTCTTTTTAATCTTAAACAGTTACACTAGTATCACTCAGTCACCTTTTTGATACCTAAGTGCAATCTGCTGTATTATTTCAGTTAGAAATAGATTACTTATCTAACTACTTAAAGCTATATTAGAAGGGTCTTTCTTCTTTTATGACAAGCATATCAATTGTTTTCCAAGCTTCCTTTTTCATTTAGTTTATTTTTTTATTTTCTTTCCTTTTTTTTCTTTTTTGTCAACTTATCTTTCTCTGTTCTTTTTTCTGACCTTTTTTTTAATTTGAGTATTTTTTTATTTTACTTGTTATATTACTTTTCTTTTCTTATTCTTGTACTTTTCTACATCAAACTTTCCATACTTGGTTGTAGAATGTATTTCATAATGTTCTTGTTACTATATCTATTCATCTCTGTGTTGCTTGTCTGTTTAGAATCTGACTGATCCTTTTTTCAACCTTATTTGTAATTAGTTCTTTTATTAATATTATTCTGTTATTGATTTTCTCTGCTTCAGTTTTTCCAAATATTGTCTTATATAGCACTCAAGATAGAATTCTAGTTTTTTATTTCTTTAAGGCTATTCTATACTGTTGCTACCTTTTGAATCCTTTTCTATAGATTTTTTTGTCTACTATAGCTTACTAAATATGTCTAAGTTTTCTTTTTATCTATTTGTCATATTTGACAATCTGTTATTGTATATATTTTTAGTCTTCTTTTGTTTAATTTTTTTAGTATTGATAGACTATCTATTATGCATTTAATTGCTGTTACTCTTCTTATACTGAGTTTTTTTATTATGCAGTATATAGCTTTTGTTCTATTTATCTCTTTTCAAAAACTTAATCAATTATATTAAGTGTTCTCTATTTCTGGTTTTAGTACTTGAATCAGATTTGTTTCTCTTCAACTGACTCTGATTCTGATATTTATAACTATTTTATAGAAAAGTCTTATTAGTATAT
Source organism: Cetraspora pellucida (assembly GCA_910591915.1). Classification (NCBI taxonomy): domain Eukaryota; kingdom Fungi; phylum Glomeromycota; class Glomeromycetes; order Diversisporales; family Gigasporaceae; genus Cetraspora; species Cetraspora pellucida. Next base: position 18,890 of record CAJVQA010001712.1, read on the forward strand.
CAATCTTTCTGTTTTTTTTATTCTAGAAGATATTCTATTCTATTGTATTTAATCTTTTCTGTAAATATTATCATTCTACATGTTGCTTCTTTTTTTATAAATACATATGTTTTGTTATTTTACTTATCATTACTATAACTCTTAACTTTAATTAGTCCTATTCTATTACTCTTACTTTTGATAGATCTACAATATTCATTATCTATATCATGTTTTTTTTCTTTAAAACTTTATTATCTTCTAACTTTTAAATTGCTTTATTAATGTTTCTTAGTACTGCAAGGCTATCTGTATATACTTCTATATTTTTCCTTTCTGGTATAATTAAAATTGCTAACCATATTGCTACTAATTCTACTATTATTGCTAAAGGTCAACCTTCTAGTCCTAATATAGTTTCTTCCTCTGGCCAGTTTTCTTTATTACTGATTTGTGCCCAACTAATACTATTTTTTTTTTTATATATATAATGCTCTATCTGTAAAAAAAATATACTTGTTTTTGTTTCTCATTTTGTTTCTTATTAGAACTTTTATTAAATAAGCTATAATTTCATTATATAATTTTTGTTTTTTGATTAATTCTATCTTTAGTTCTTCTATTTGTTTTAGTTTGATTAGTTTTTTTTTCTCTTTTCTATTCTTTTATTGTTCTATTTTCTAGTATTTGTTCTAATGTTGCATTAATCTTGTTAATGTTTTTTTCTATTAGTGTTTTTGAAACTGCTTTTATATTATTGTTTCATCTTATTTATCTTTTACAATTGTCTGTTATTTGTTCTATTCTATTTTTACACCTTTTATATTTATTTATTTTAGTATATGTCTTCTCTTCTACTTTTCACAAAAGCTAATATTTAGTTAAAATTCTTTTTTTTTCTTTTTTGATATTTTATTAAGTTGTTAGTTGTGTTTTGGTTATGTATAATTTACTTTTTATTTCTTTTGTCTTCAAATAACTTTGCCTAGTTAATCATTAGTGCCTAAGTATTGTAGTCACTAATCTTGTATTAGTTGTAAATTTCACTGCTTACCTGTATTATTAATATCTTTTCTTCTATTTCACTGAACTATTTGGCTTTTTTTCCTTTATATAACAGCCTTTAGAGACTTTTGAACTGTCTTTATGTAATTAGACTTTTTTTTTCATGTCTATAAGTTGGTTCAAATATAGCAAACCCTATTTATTTATTGTACTACTACTTGCTATCCAAGATTTGATTCTAACTAAGTCTCTTATTCTTGTTCTATAATTATATACTTTCTATAAGTAGTTTTCTGCTCTAATATTTATTCTTATTTTTTTTGCTTTAACTATTGTCTGGCAAATTAAGTTGTGCTTCCAATATTTTATTTCTTCTGGTCTTCTTTCAGACTTCCAAATATCTTTTATTAAGCCTGCTTTCTGATATCCTTAAGCTATTCTGAGCTTTGTTAAATTATCTAAAATGTCTTTTCTATTAAGTTTTATAAATCAACTACTTATTTGCTTTGTTGTTATCTCTTAACTTAATAATTTACAGTTTTCTAAATCCTTGTACTCAATTGTGCAGTTGTTTGTAGTTTTTATTATATTACACTTATGTTTAGCCAAACATATAATCAGTTGGTAGATCTTGTTAATCATCTTTTCTGACATTTTTGTTAACTACAAAAGATATTCTAATTTGAAATTATTACTGTATTGTTTATATATATAATTTGGCTTATTGATATTTTTTTATATTTGAGATCTTTGACTATTTGACTAATCATTTCTTTTGTTTTTTTTGTAAACTAGTGACTTTCTCATTCTGCTGTTTAGCCAAATCTTTAATAATCTTACAATTCTGTTTTTTGGTTCTTCTGTTATTCTACTCTGTCTAAATATAATTTTTCTGTCTTTCTTTTTTAGTCTAAAATTTATTACTATAAGCTTTAACTTAGTTTCATTTATTTCAATATTATTTGCTTTAAAAAACTCCTCTGCAATTTTAAGAATTTTTAGCAGTTGATCTTTGCTTTTTGTAATCCACATAATATCATCTGCATAAGCAATTGCTGCTTTTTATATTTTATAATACAACTAATGTCTGTATTGTTTGATATCTTTTGTTTTACTATATAGTTTAATAATTTGTTTTTTTGAATTCTTTTTAACAGCAGATTATAGAAAAGCTACCAGATTAGTAGAGAAATTACCTCTTCTTGGTCTATATTATCTTCAGCTATTATTTCTTTTATTAAATTGTAAGTTGTAATCACTTTAAGTTGTTATTTACAAAAGAGGTTGATAATGTATTTTATTGTTTTTTTGTGGTATTTTGATTCTTTTAAATCCTATTCCAAACTTTTTAATAAACTGAGACAAATGCCTTCTTTATGTCTTGCAGAAGTATTCATGTTTCTTTATTTTTTTCTTGTACTTCTTTTATTATTATATTTAGTATATGTATTAGTTACTCTGTTGAGTTGTTAGGCAAATCTGTATAATTTGACTCTTTGAATATTTTTCTCTTTATAAATATCTTGGGCAATCTTCTTGTTATTACCTTTGTAACTAACTTTTCAAAGGTTTTAATTAGTGCTATTGGTTTAATATTATTTAGATTATATTTCTAATCTACATTTTTTGGAATTAGATAAACTTATACTATTTTTCACTTTTTTGATATTTCTTCTGTTTTTAAAACCTGATTTATAAAAGCTCTAAAAATCTTTTGTGATTTCTTTTTTATTTGATTTATTAAGATGCAGCTTATGTCTGAAATTTCTAAAACTGTATTAGCTTTGAGTTCTCTTAATATATCTTTTCATTCTTCTTCTTATATTTTTTTTCTAAATTTTTATATTAAGATTCATTAATCTATTCTTTTGGATTGTATACTTCTTTCTATTACTTAGTTATTTCTTCTAACTTGGTTCTCTATTTTCTGAATTAATTTCTAAAATGCTTTGTCAAACTATTTAAAACAGCTTTATGTTCTGTTGTTAGACTGACTTCTTTTTCATTTTGGGTTATAAATCTGTCAAGAATTATCTTTTTGTATAGTTTGTTCAAAAGGCTAGCAATCATTCATCCTTGATCAGTTTTTATTATCTCACATCTTTTATTTATATTTTATTCTATTTATTTTTTGTATTCATTCCTACTCTTTTTTTTTGTCTTTTAGAATTTTTTGCCAATCTTTTATATTATTTAACCAAGCTTCTGACTATTGTTTATATAGCTTTGATAATACTACTTCTATTTTTTTGCCAATGTGTTTAAGTCTATTGTTTATTTATTTATTTTTTTCTTATCTTTTGGTTTCTTTTTGTTTTCACTTTTTTTATTATTTGTTGTAGTTCAATTGTTTGTCTATATTGCTATGTTTTTTTTTGCCAATGTTTTCTGTTTGCCTTTGTGTAAATATTTTTTTTTAAGTGATTTGTTTATTTGCTGCTTCTGTTATAGCTTCTTCTATTGTCTTCTATATGTGGTTTAATAAGTCTGTATAGTGCAAACTGCTTATTCTATTCTTTTCTAATTGCTTTAGCACTTTTTTTCACTCTAATTGTACTTGAAACTCTTTAGCATATTCTTTTCAATCTTCTTGTTTTGCTTTTTCATACAGATATATTGTTCTCATTTGGTCTTTATATTTAATTTTTGCACAACTATAATTTGCAATTACATGCTCTACCTATATGTCTGTTGTTAGTATCTTGTGGTTACTATCTGTTATGCCTTCTGCTTTTTCTATGTTGGCTTCTTGAAAGCCAGCTGTGATTGTCTCTAACAACCAGATATAGTTAATTTTTGTTACTGCTTCTTGACCTGTTAGATGCAAGCTTCTAAAAGAGTTTGTAAATCTTGCCTCTTAAGCCAGTTAAATATTGATAGTTTTTTATATTCTATTGTTTGTAGGTGCAATCTGTTTAGTATATTGTTAACTGTATAGTTAAAATCTCTAAGTATAATTATTTCTGTATGCTTTCTTCTATTTATTACTATCTCTACAATTTTTTGCTAGATTTTCTTACTAATCATTTTGTTATTCAGTAACATATACATTCTTATTACTATTAGTACTAATTGTTTGAAATATAGTTTTACTTCTATTATATATTCATTAAATCTTTTAACTGCTTCAACATGTTTCTCTTAGGTTTTATCTATTAAAATTCCAATATCTGATTTTTTTTTCTTGTTCAATACTGCACCTGTCCAGTAACTTTTAAATCTTGTATTAAGGTTATATAACAAGATTTTCTCTTTTTTTTATAATATTTGTTTTTGTTATATTCAGAAGTGCTATTTTTTTTCTTCTATCCAGCTTAACAGGTTTTCTAATTTTTAATCTTTAGTCTTAAGTCTGTTAACATTGTAATATACAATTTTTATTTTATTTTTCACTTTTTTTTATTTTTCTTTTAAACTTTTGTATTTTGTCTTAGTGTTTTCTGCTTTCTTTTTTCCTTTTTTTTCTTTTCTTTCTTTGAATTAGAAGATTTATTTTTATTTTTTTCTTTAAAGACTTTTCTCTCATTATGCAAAAAATCTTCAATCTTCTTATTTATATTTATAAGTTCAATTAGAGTGCTCTTAGGAGTGATTAGCTAGATCCTTTCTAGCTATACCTCTTGTCTTTTCTAGTCTTTTTAGTCTTTTCCAAATTTACTCTAAGATGCTCTCTATATGTGGCTCTCTTTCTTGTCTTTGTGTCTTGAATTCTTCTAATCTTCTTTCAAGATCCTCTTCTTTTTCCTTTCTTGTATATATATTTCTTGCTTGGTTTCTTATATATTAGTTTTGAAATTTGCTTCTTTTTTTTAGTGAAGTACCTTCATAACTTAAACTATTTCTGTTTCTATTCTTGTTTGAGTAGGTCTTATTTTTTTGTCTTTCTCTGCTACTTTTATCTTCTTTATTATTTTCTTTTCTTCTTTTATCACAATTGATATTCTTATAGACTTCTATATCTAAACTTTTACTAATATCATTCTTATTGGTATACCTTTTTTTTTTTACTCTTGTTTATATATTTCTTATTTCTTTTCTTGTAATTTTGCCAAAAGAATAAATAGCTGTTAACTTTTATTAGTTTTGTTTATGCTACTTCTATTTTCTCTGCTGATACGAACATAATTGTAGTTGACCTTCTTTGATTTCTATTTCTATTATATAGCATATATACTAATTTTGCACTTTTTTTCTTTAAGCATCATAATAACAATATTTTTGATACATTTTTTAAAAGCTCTACTAATCATGTTATAAATTGGTTTTGCATATTAGGTTGATTATAATCTTCTTTACCTATTATTACTCTTGCAAGTTTGTGTATTTCTATTGGCAATGACTACGAAATATTTTTTCCTTCTAGTTTTCTTGCTTTAATTATTATTAGTGCTTTGTATTTAGACCTTTTAATATATTTTACATATCGGCTGATTTGAGTTGTACCCCAAAATTTTGGGGTACTATTCCCAACTAGTCAGGGTTGGGATGATCATTTG
>CAJVQA010001713.1:0-24366 GCA_910591915.1 Cetraspora pellucida
TCTAATCCAAATCTATATCTACTTAGAAACAAAATACTATTTAACAACTTACCAATAATGTTTAATTTAAATATCTGCTATTCTCTTTTTTATTTAACTTTAAACTGTTCATATTGTAATCATTAGATGATTCTAGTAGATTTTTTGATTTTTAGAAAAACTTGATTTCTCTGCCATCATTATTATGAAATCACAAAGTTATATCTTATTGCAAACTGTTATAAATATTTTTAAAGATCTTGCAATTTGATTTTAGCCAATAATATGCTTCACATGTGATTACATGATTGTTTCAATTTGCTTAAACTTATGAACTTTAAAACTCTAAAACTTTTTATACAGAAACTATTTTAGAAATCTGACTGGTAACTTTGTAAAGCTCATTATAACAAACAAAGCTACTGGTCAGATTTTAAAAATAATATCTGTGTAAAAAGTTTTAAGATTTTGAAAATGCTAATTATCATGATCACATAATTGTCAAGTATAGATATCTTGCACCATAATACAACTGGTGAGATTCAGGAACTAAAGAAGAGTCATATAAGTCCACTATCAAGCATTCATTTGATTTTTTTTCTTAATAAATATCTGTTTCATAGAAGAAGAAACGTAGAATCAAGATTGAATAAGAGGTTCTTCTTCTGTATAGATTTGATAAGTTACAAGATCAGTGCATTCTAATTTTGTTGTATCTTTTGCAAAAAAATTCAAAAACTTTATCAGTAGCCAGCTGAATTGTTTGTCTTGTTTAGCATCTAAATGTTTAATATTCAATTTAGATGATTTTGGGCTAATATTATATTTTTTATAAAAGATTATATAGTGTTGATTGTAAAAACTTGATGCATATTGTCTGGTTCAACAGATAGTTTTTCATTTTGCTTAGAATGATCTAAAAATTTGACTTTTTCTATTCTTGAGCAAAAAAAATATATTATTGTTAGGTAGTCTGGGCATTTTGTTAAAATACTTCTAAGAGGGTTTGGATGAATCTTTCTAACTTTTTTACTTTCTGTTGAAGCTGTAAAATAAGTTGGTTCTGAGTTTTAACTTGTTATTGTAGTTGTGCAACTGGTGGTTGCAAGGGGTCTGGTTCTGGTAAAGTTGTATTAATAGAACTAAACAGAAGGTTTACTAGTTCTAATATAGAAGGTTTATAAATAGAGACTAGTAGAGGAGCATAGTCCTGGCAATATTCTTGATAGGCATCTAACTCATCTTAATGCTTAATATATAAGCAGTCTTTGCAAAAGTTAACAAAAGCACTAAACTGTTAATAAAGGTTGGCAATAGTAAGCTGATAGTTAAATTCTAAATGACTAATGTCAAAAAACTCAGTCAAAGTTTGTTGAAGAAGTTACTTTTCTTTTTCATTAAGAATAGCTTGTTTAGCTTATAAAATAAGATCTATTTCTTCATATGTTCATGTTCAATTGATTTGGTCATTTACTTGAAATTCCAATGCTTTAGTAATAATAAGATCTGTTTCTTGCAAATAGACTTTAGCAAGACAGAAGATATGAGTCTGATTTATTTTATACTAAGATCTAGCACTTTTGGTTAACTTAATATAGTGTCTAATTTAAGTTTACAGATTATAATTAGAGTTATAGAAGACATCTATACTGACTTTGTAAGCATATAAATATTCAAGTTTACAAAACTATAGTTCCTTTATAATACTTTCTAAATTATATATTCTGTTTCTAGATTCAACATATTTGTATAATTTGCATTTAACCAAGATTTCATGTTCATTATCTTGAATATAATAATACTGGCTTTTAGAATTATCATGAACAAGGCTTTGGTGAAAGTCAGTATAGCAACCTTTATAAACAAAAATTTTATCTAATTTTTGTAGAGTTTCTGGTCTTTAAGAGTTCTTGCAATAGCAGTAATGATAAATGTAATAATTGTTATAGTAGTACTGTTTTTGGACTTCAACTTTATTAAAGTTGCATTCACATTGGTAGGTCTGATTCTGGTGCTTAAGGGGAGCTAAGAAACAATCAACAGCAATGTGTTCTATTGAGTTGCATTTATAACAAATATTTTTAGAACATTGTTAATAAAAGTGTTTAGAGCTTTGGCAGTTTTTGCAAATTTCTCTTCAAGGAGCTTGTAGTTGACAGTAAATAGCAATATGTCTTTTACAATAGCATTAGTTGTAAATATTTTGAGAACAGTTAGCAAAAAGGTGGTCAGAGGATTTACAGTTGTCATATACATGAGATGAGACAGTTTGGATTTATTGTTGAAATTAGTAAATAGTCTATTTTTCATTATTTGTTTTTGAGATAACTTGAGCAGTATATGCTTTATAAGGAGTAAAAAATTCTTGCTCATAGAAGTCAAGCATTTTTGGGTCTGTTACTGTTAGTTGAACAGGTAAGGCATAGTCATTTTCATAGGTTATTAGTACTAAAACTTTTTTGTTATTCTATTTGAATGAATAACAATCATTCTTTCAGTTATAACTAGTACTAATATTCTTGAATTAGTTATTACTAAGAAGAAGAAAATAAGAAGTAGCAAAAACAACTTTAACAATGATTAAAAAGATAATTCTTTTAATTTCTACAGAGAGGTCCTTAATAATTTCTAAAAGGCATGTAGAAGTATCAGTTACTATGATAATTAGGCTAATAGAGGCTTGTTAAATTTTGAGCCCTAATTTTTTGATAGTCTGATGAGTGATTATACTAATAGCAGCACTAATATCAATAATAGCTTAGTAGAGTCTGTTTTTAAGTCAAATGTTGTATTTTATAGAAGTGGTGTAAGTAGGTGATTGAACTAGGTTAGCAATTTTGGCTTCTTTATACAGATATGCAGACATAGCTGTATAAATAGAAGGGTTGTTAAGGAATTGTTTCTATTTCTTTGATGTTGTAACAGGAGAAGCAGAAAAAGAATCCTCATGTCCAAAGTAGTTAACATTTTTATAATAAGATGAAAGTAAGTGAAACTAGTTCTTCTTCTATCACTATTATAAGAGTCTGAATATCTGCTTCTTTCTCTAGAGTTTTCTTTTTCTCTAGAAAGGTTTCAATAATAAAATCTGTTATGACTTCAAAAGCAAGACCTTTGGTTGCATCTATCATTTCTTTTATAATTATCTCTTTGGCTGAATTGTTGTTTAGCTTATCTGGTTTCTACATTTAATAATAAAATGTTCTATATATTCATAGTAGTGGCAGTGATATGAATCTTTAGCTTAAGGTCTGTTAGTATTAGATGTAGCTGTATAGTTAGTAGATTGAGGTTGGAGTAGTTGTTGTTAATGTACAAAGTTGATACTAAGTTTAGCAATCTGGTCTGTTAGCTGTTTAATAGCTTGGTCTGTTTTTGTAATAGTGTTGATAGCCATTATATGTTCAGTTTCCCATTGCTTTGCAGTAGTAATAATAGCATTTAGGTTAGCAGATTTACTAGCTTGCATATTGATAGAAAATTCAGAGTATAGTTCTTGGATAAATAGTTGTTTAGTGAAGTCAACAGAAAAGGCATCATCAGGGTTAACTCATCTTTTCAATTGTCTAAAATGATTGACATAGGCATCTACTATGTTTGGGTCTTGTTTAATATTAAAAAGTTGTTTTTGTTAAATAGCTTTTTGTTTAGATGTATGAAAGCAAAATCTAAAAAGATGTTTAAAGCTTCTGTTTTGATGGATTTATTATCAAAAGCATTTAAAACAGAATGAAGACTTTGCTACCAATTTAATGCAATTTCTTTTAAGTATACAAAAATAAGCTCCAGTTTTCAAGCAGTATCTTACTTGTTAGCAGTAGTGGCTCTTCAAAAATTTTTGAGTCATTATTCTGAGTTTTGAGTTCCATTATTATAAAAGAAGTTAGCCTTTATAAGAGCTTTTTCACTTCTATTTAGAGCATTAGTAAGGTCAGTCATAGCTTGTACAGCATTTTGTAAAGCTTGTTGTGTCATGTTATTAGGTAGATCAAGAGGATTATTAAGAATAGGTGAAAGTAGAGAAAGAAGTTAAGATTGAGGTTGAATAGGTTGAAGTTGAATAGCAATAGGTTGAAGTAAAGAAAAAGCAAGTTGAAATAAAAGTGAAGAACTATCTTCAAGAGTCTGTTGCAGTAAGTCAGTAGGAGTGTGATGTGAACTAAAGATTTCTGTAAAGTTTATAGAAACAGTAATATATTCTTTTTTTTCTAAATTGTTAGTAAATAATAAGAAGATTTGTGAAGTCCAATCAGAAGTGTAAAAACTTTTAAAAAATTCAGTAGATATAACTAATTCTATACATAGCTAAGCTATCTGCTAGGTTGTATAAGAAGGGAATATTATTAGTAAAAGTAATATTAGTAGTAGATGGTAAAATAGGACTTCCTAAGTTTTTAAAATGTTGACTAAATTCTTCTGGTTCTTCAAAACTAAAACTTAGAAGAGCATCAAAATGAAGATTAAAGGTGTTTTGGTATTTAAAAGATAAAGTAGGAAGTTGAAAAAGATTGGTATATTTTCTAACTAGAATTAAAACAATTGTTCTAGGATTACCAATATCTTGTTAATATCAACAACTAAAAATAATAATTTTAATACAAAAGTAAGTGTAATTCAGTTTGGATATGAGGTAGTAAGAATGATAAAGTTGTTCTAAGTTTGGAAGAAATAATGTTTAGCTACAAAGTTGGTTCTGTATCAAGTTCAAAATCATTCAAAATCTGAGTAAAAGCTAGTACATTAAGGAAAGTAATACTGAAGATAAGATAAATCTAGATATTGTGCTTGAAGTACATCTACTGCAAGATGAGATCTAGTTAGGTATGCTTGTTGATAGCTTTGAATGTTTTTGTTGTGAAGTTCAGTAGCAATATGAACTATAAAAGAAGAGGTGTTTGTACATCTGAAACTTTATCAAAATAACTAATACTTATTTGGGTCTTTTGTTAATTAACTAATACTTATTTAAGTCTCTTGTCAGGATAACTAATACTTATTTGAGTCTTTTGCTAAGATAACTAATATTTATTTAGATTTCTTATCAGAATAACTAATACTCATCTGAGTCTATTGCTAGAATAACTTTTCCAATCTATTTGGAAATGACTTGTCTGAGGTGATTTGTTTTTTTTAAAAATTTAATCTTTTTATCAAAAACATCAAATTTTATAGGTGAAAGTCTTCTTAATTTTTATACTATAATAACAACATAGTACAAAGAATCTCTTATAAGTATATGCAGTATTCAAGAAGAAAATATAGCTTTTGTTAAATGTTGTCAAGAAACTATACTTTTCTCTGAAACAGTTTGGAAAAAATAATGTAATACTAATAACTTTACTTTATTTCACTAAGAAGAGATAAACCTTGTCTATAGGAATTACCTTAGAGAAAGAGTATTAATATAGTTTATAGTCAACAATCATTTATTTTTTATTTTTTTTTTTTTTATTTTTATTTTATTTTAAAGCGGCAATCTTGCCTGTCTGTCTTTATTGGGTAATATATCATTATTCAAGTATATACAAAGTCTATCAACAAAAGTACAACTAGTCACACATATAACTTTAGTTATTATCTAATTAAGGGTTCCGCCCAAGGGTTACCCACTTGCTGTCATACCTGAGATCTGCCTGTGAATCTCCTATTTAAACTTTCTGATTTCAATCCTATTGCATATATGCAATGCTTCTATTACCATATGGACATGCCAGATTAGAGCTATCTAATTACTATTTATATCAAGGTACCACCTCATTGGATGTTACCAGGTATCCATAATCCCTCGAATTTATCCTCGATGCAGACTTACTAAGTATGGTATCAAGAATACCCCTTAGATTTATCCAATTTTAATAGATCCTGTATCTACTAGAACTGGTTTGATGTCAGAAGTGTTCGAATTTCAGTAAGTCCATTCCTTTTCTATAGTTTCCTTTTATGTTTACCATATCACTTGCTAGTGCGTCTTCTCTCCATTTCTGGTATGTTCACTGCTTTTCTTGCATCGAGCGCCAACTCTCCATATTGGGAATCTTTTTTCCGGGAACTTCCTTATACACTGATCTTCTAATCACATGGACTTAGCCACAGGGCTTCGCGTATATTCATATGCTTCTGTAGATTACAGAGTTGCCTCCAGCTGAGATTGAACTGTCGACATTGTCTGTGGAGGGAGGGGCGCCTAGACCACTAGGCTACAGGACCCCATTCCGCAACAATCATTTATTAAAGTAATAACAAAAAAGACTATTTTTAGGTTTTTATTTATAAAGAATTCCAAGATGTATTTATAATATAAAAGAGAAGAAAGGTGTCTGTTGCTTAATTGTACTTAAGGAATTTAGCAAAGTTTATATATATAAGCTAAGTGGCTAAATAACCAAATGACTAAGCAATTAAGCAACTAAGTAACTAAATATTAAGTAACTAAGTGATTACTAAATGACTGAAAGGTTCTAGCAACTAATGACTAATAATTACTAAGCAATTAATTACTAAGCAACTAAGTGGCTAAATGACTAGACAACTAAGTGACTAAGTAACTAAGAGACTAAGTAACTAACTGATTACCAATTAATCAGAAAGTTCTAACAACTACCAATAATAATAATACAATAATAAAATAACTAATATTAAATAGTAATAATAAAATAATAATAACTAATGATAATAAAATAATAATAATTAGTTCTATAACAAAATTATCAAACTATATACTAAATATTCAAATATAAGTGAGTTTTAATTACTCTAATAGGTTTAGATTGCTAATAAATTAGTCTAAATTTTTATTTTTAAATGTAATTTTTAATTTATTTATATTATACAAATAGTAGTAGCTATATAATTAGTTATTTAATAATTAACTCTGACTACAAATACTAGTTTTAGCCATAATGTATATATATATAACTATTTTAAATTACTAATAAAGATATAGGCAAGACCTTATCTTAATACTAAAAAAAAATTAAATTAATATCTTTATTGATAAATAAGTCTAAATAACAAATTTTGTTTAAATTTTGCTTATAAAATTTAAATATGTTGATTATTTGACTTATTATTAAAAATTATAACATGTAACATATTGATTAACTGTTATAAAAGTAACTAGTACAAAATTTAAACTAGATATATTTTGTATGAAGTGCATATCTAATAAAGTAGATTATCAAGACTGTCTAAGTGTAAAAAGTATATATATTGCAAAATATAAACAACTTTACCTATAACACAAACTAAAAATATTTATTAAAGCTTAAAAGTTATTTAATAAAATTTAAAATTTTAAAATTTTTGATTACTTTGTTTAAAATATTATTTTGAAAAACTATTACTTACCACATAATAAAAATTAACAACCACTATTAATAGGTAAAATAAAGCATATCTTATCTAGTAAATTTACTCAGAAGAATTTTTCATATTTTTATGCGTATCTTAATTGCATAAAATAAATGACTGAGGTTGCTTTAGAAAAAACACTAGTTGACATTCTACAAATTCATTATATATCGATATGTATTTTGTCTAAAAATGCAATTAAATAACAATGCACACACCCGATACAGCTAAAAAACAACCTTCATAATTTTAATACGGTGCGAAAAGTCTAGTTGAATCAAATATTTTAAACATCAATTTTTTAAACCGCGTAACAATAAGCTTGTATCTAAATAAATAATTATTAAAAAAAACGTCGTTAGATAGCTCTTTACAAAGCTATGTATTTAATTTTAAACCTTTATAATTTTATCAAGATACAATAATTTAGCATTTTTAAAGTTTCAGCAGTATTATATATTAAAAAAATTATCCGAATTATAAAAATTTTAACCAATCCAATTCAATTGATAAGTAATGGTCGGCAAAATTTTCTATATTATTTGATTGATTAGACTTTCTGCACCATACATAACTAAATATATTAAATTTGTTTAAAAATTTAAACTCCAAGCTAAATAAGATTTTATAGCAAAAGAATTTCCCGTTATATGTTGTTTTTTTTGTGCTTTTCAGCAGATGATTTTATTCGTGAAATCAATTTCCTCATATAGTCAATCACAAAACTCTTGATTCGAGCTTTGGCCTCGTCTGTAAAGCGGTAAGTTACCACATTGCGCCATTCTGAACGACGAAGTTCCTTATCTTGCACAAGGTGAGATAGCTATCACACATATAATCAAAGAATAAATATTAATAACTCTCGATTAAAAATTTGTAAATGTTAATAATAATACACTCACAGTTCTGGCTTGCTTTTTGAATGTTTGAACATCCATGTGACGTTTAAACCTACTACAATAATCTACCACGGTAGCTGCAATCTATCATCGAAATATTTAAAGTTAGTATTACTAAAGAAATTAAATAATTAAAGTAAAGAATCCTTACAGCATTTCTGAAGTCTCTTTCGCTAAGATTGTTATTTAAAGTTGTGGATGCACCTATTTTACTGCTTTCTGCACGTTCTCTAGCCGCCCTTTCTTTTTCTTTCTCTGCTTTTTTAGCTAAAGCCTCTGCACGTTCGATAATTCCTTGAAGTTCAGCTTTACTAAAACCGTCAATGGTTTTCATATCGTCTTTTACGACTGGTCTTTCCCATGATGTCTCTTTAGTATACCTGTTGTAATAATACACATGACCATATTCATCAGCGGTTTCACACCAATTTGGTGCAAGAGGTGGTAATTCAGGTTGTGGAGGAACTGCCGGTGATTGTGATGAGCCATGTGTTGAACCATGTGATGAACCATACGATGACTTGTTATGCCAATGTTTGTTTGAATATTTGTCATATTTGTACCGCGAAGAACCAGGTTCAGTATTGTGGTGGTCATTTAAATATGACGAAGAGCAATGGGTATATTCGGATTGAGATGTGTTAGCTTGTTTATGAGGAGAAAGCTTCTGAGTGACCCAATAATCCGTTTGAGAAAGATTCTGAAACGGATAATGACTATCTGTGAACCGGACATAATAGTCATGTGCAGACTCATAGAAATAGTAATCGTCGGAAGTCATTTGACTTTCTACTTTAGGTTCGGAAGTTTCTGAATTTTTTGGTGTGTCAATGTCCTATTTATTTAATTTGAAAAGCTAAATGTAATTATCTGATGAATTAGTAATAAAATCTATGAAACGGAATTTTACCATAGCTGTATCTTCTGGTTCTTTCTTCTGAGCTTCTGGAGGTAAAAGACCTCGTTCACTGTACTTTGGAATTTTGTAGAATTCTGGAAGGTTTTGCCATTTCTCTATAAGCTGCAAATGATAATAATAATATTAGCGAAAGTCCAAAGAATAAATAAAACATATATGATTACAAAAAAAAAAACATACTGCTCTGCAACGTTCGCCAATTCTATCATCTCGGCTCGTGAATTTCATTACCCATTCTTTAAGGTGTGATGACTCAACGCGTCGGTTACTATATTTATATGGCAATTTATCTGCGACTATGAGAGTCTTCAGAAAAATATTGTGACTTCAAAGTTAGTTTCTAATTATTATTAAAAATATAAATCATTGAACAGTGTTCCAACCTTTTCGAGAATATCATCATTGTCCTTGTATTCACGCAAATATGTTTTGAGCATTATAGAGCCATGTAGCTTCATAAACATTTTAAGGATACCAATATCGTTTGTAATCTATAGAAATAGTACATGGAATCTATTAATCTTAATCAAATTAATAATTGGACGATAATTAACATTTGTGAATGAATTTACCCGTAACCTGTATAACAATCCTGGTACCATCGCCGGTTTTTCAATTGAACGAAGCATAAGCCCAATGAAGGGTAATACATCATCACAACTTTGTATCGGTTTCAATTGTTCAGCTTCGATTAAATCTTGCGATAAAATAGAATCACCAGTTTCTTTGGTCCCTCCAATAATACCGCGACAATTTGGTTCACCACAATGACAAGCTTGGGCTTCAGATCTATGAGGCCAATTTATATATTATTTTACTATAAAATAAAATAAGAAAAAATAAAATAAAATGAAAAATAACTTGACTATACCCATATCGTTCTGCATTATAATCAAAGGTCAATTCCTCCCCTTCTTGAATATTACGGAGAGCAAATATTCCAATTCGGTATTTTTCTCCAACCATCCATTTCTGTACAAAACAGTTTGGAGAACATGAATGGTTCATAAATCGAGCCACACAACCTTTATCCGTCGCGTCAATGACCTGTGTAACAGTAAGAAGACCATTAATAACTTATTTTAAATGTAAAGAAATATCTTGGGTAGTTTACCTCTCCAGCCTGAAGTGACATGAAATAAAAATGCTTTAACCCTTCTTCATTGTATTTTTTCATACGCTTTATAAATACGTCATTCCTGATAACTTCTCCAATATATTCCATTACGAATTGATTCCTGATAAAAATAAACTCATTTAAGAAATAAAATATATCAATATACGAGACAATTAACTATGGGTCCGACCTACTTTTTTAACGGTTCCAATACTCTTAATCCATATCCTTTAAGTGGAAGAAATATAACATCTACTTTGGCATAATTAGCATCTTGAAATCTGTATAATATTTTGATAAAAAGACAAAAGTATTCAACATTCGAAGTTATTAACACTATTTCTATATTGACCATAGTTTTTTATGAAATTATATTGATCATTGAATTCTCGTATTAAACACTTAAATTATCGCTTTGTGACAAGTCCTTATGATCACAATTAGCAAATCTCTTTTATTGTCATCTTAGAAAGCGCTTCTTTTTACAATTGGATATCTTTAAGAGCAACAATTTTATTCAACAACTAATAACTATAACACGATTTCAAATTCATTGCAAATAATGTCAAAAGCTACAATAAAATTTCTTACCGTCTGTTCTGACAATATGATCCACAAGGACATTCACCTTCGACGCATTCGATAAAAAGTTCTCGATTCACACAACCAATATATTCTCCGCAAGCCTTATTCGGGTTGTCCTTACCTATTCAATTGATAAAGTTATCTCATTAAATGTATATTTCCCGGGAGGTGAAATTTTTTAAAATTCGTATTTTCGGGTAAAAAAAAAATTTTTTTACTATCAGCAAGTCTCTACGAGCTAAGCCAGAAAATTTATACGCTACCTGGCTTAAATTTACAATTACACCTGTAATCTTCACCATGTCCAACATCCCCAACACCTTTACCCTTATATATATTTTTTGTTATCTCTTCGTATGTTTGTTTCGCTTTTTCTGTTTGTGAAGCATGGTCTTTCAATGTAACACCCATGGCCGCAACCATATTTTGATGTAAGAGTTGAGCACACCCTTAAAGATCGTGAAATGATAGCAAGCGACGGTGATAAGCTCAGTATTTGAATGTTTGACAAGCCACAACTTTTCTAGATTAAAAAAAAATTACACCGGTACGTTTTTTGATCCTTTTATATCTCGGATTATTACTATATACACTAATACGGTAATACGGTAAAGTGATGTGGTCGGTCTTTTATCTCCATGCGTTCTCTATGCGGTAAGATCTTCATTGGACATCTTTATATTCCACGAATGTTACATGAAGAACCCATAGTCACGTGCATTGGATGAATTGGTGTATAACTTTATCTATATAATAAACACTGAGGTTTACATATTGTAGAGTTTGAACAGAACTGGATAGTGTATATGCATTTTTGTGCCCCTATAATATCTTAGCTTTCTGTAATACATGCCTATATGTGTAATTTTCTATGATAAAATTAGCCTAAAACATATATATATGTATATAGTTATTAATAGATCAATAAAAAATTTCTTATGTTGTATTACACAATTTGTTAAAATAGAACATATCGAAACGAAGTGCGGTAAAGATGTGTTAACCTGGAGTGACCTTCGGCATTCTCTCAAAGTTAGCAGTACTAGAACTGTCAGAAAAACCGGCGGTACCGTGACATGAAGCTTTATATATCTTAAAATAATACGTAATACATATTGATAATTGTTTCTGACTTTCGGCCGATGTATCTTGATCCAGTCGTCGAAATAACTCAAAAATCACAAGACTACCATTCACTTTTTTCGACAGGACTAATCTATCTCTACAATCTATGTAAAGTTAAAGACGTATATTATCCAACGATTTCTGCAATTAAGGCAAGCTGTACGAGAGACTCTTTTCGTTATATCTAAAGAGTTTACAACTGGTTAAATTTGGATTCAACTATCCAACTATATGGCTTAGATCGTGGATTGTGGTTGCGTTGTTATCGTTATACATATTTTAATTATTAATTATCTAAAAAAATATATAAAATTTGATTCTTATAAACAAAAAAGTTGTATTAGATTGAAATTAAATAACTCATTTACCTTAATTTAAGCCAACTTATCTACGTATTAGCCTAGCTTGCTTAAAATTTAAATTAAATTAGTTTAGTTTACGTCTATGCATACATTATCTCAAAAACTGGCTAATTAACCAGTACGAGATGTTCTAAGTCAAAATGTTCTACGCCCTGAAAACCTTTCCCAAAACCTAATACTAATATAAAATCTAACCGTAATGTAAAAAAATTTAAGTCATAAAAACTTAGAAAATTTAAAAAACATATAATAAGTGCAAAACACCATAGGTGCATTTTATAATAATTGATAAATATAGTAAATTTACAAAATTTAAAATTACACCAGTGTTGCTCAATAACATAAAATTTTTAAAGTTATTTTGTTGTTAAAATTTAAGGTTAGGGTTTAAAATTGAAAGTTATAGACTAAAAATTAGAACAAAAAAATAAAATTGGAATAAAGCTTTTTGATATTATAAAATTTATTATTGTTTTTTTTTAATATTAAGAAGAGTACTTGTAATTCAAGTTTTTATTGATTATATGTTCAGCTAATGGCTGTTTTATAACCATAGAAAGCAATTATAAAAAGAATGTACAATTAATCACTTATTTAACTTTAGTTATTGTCTAATTTAAGTAGTTTATCTGAAGGTTCTACACTAGTTGTTATACTTAAAACCTGTCTGTAAGCTCTTTATTTAAATATTTTGGTTTTTATATTCACTTACTTACTTATATTATTTTTTTTTTTTTTTTTTGAACTATAGACAGTCACGCTAGTACTTTATTAAGATTTTTGCAATTGCTACAATTATATAAATTTACCTAACAACTAAGTCTAGCATCACTCGGCTATCCTAATGGTGCCTAAGTGCAACCTGTCACATTACTTCAAGCAGAAGTAAACCACTCATCTGACTACTTAAAGTCCATAATGAAAAGATTTTCCTTCTTTCATGACAAGCTCCAAAATGTCTTTCTAGCTTCATCTTCAATTTATTTTTTCCTCTTCTTTAATTATCAAGCAAGAGGATTCTATAATCCTTGCCAAAGAACAAGAAAAAAAAAACTAAAAGAAGGTAAAAAAAAGGAGGAACTAACTACAAAACCTAAACGTAAATCAAAAAAAAAAAAAAAGATAAAAAAGAAAAATAAAGAAAAAACAAAAAACATGAAGGCACTATTTTTGCCTATGTAGGCTTTAAAAATTCTGTATAATATTAAATAAAGAAAACTCTACAATTGCTTTATTTCTGTATTATAATATATTTCATTTATCACGTGGAGAGAATGGTCAAAGTTTTTATTTTCCTTTTGAATTTGATATATGTCATCCATCATAAGTCCGATACTTGTCTCGTGGTATTCTCGTAACTAACATTACTGATTTGGAAAAGTAAACAATGTCGATTCTTTGGAGGGGATACATCAGATTTCCCACTTTTTGGTAAAAATTCCGAAAAAAAAATCCAGTAGTAAGGGCAGAAAGGAGAGCCAACTTGAAAAGGAGTTGTAAGAGTTATGCTATATAGAATATTATATTAAACCAAGTAACTATTTAGGCCTAAACCCTTATAGCACTTGACAAAGCTCCAGAGCTTATCTATTACTTCTTTGCTTGGTAGTACTTGTGTTTTATCAAAGGACTTTGCTTACAAGGATTCAAATCCTTTTTAGCTCTTTTTAG
This sequence comes from Cetraspora pellucida, assembly GCA_910591915.1. NCBI lineage: Eukaryota > Fungi > Glomeromycota > Glomeromycetes > Diversisporales > Gigasporaceae > Cetraspora > Cetraspora pellucida. The sequence goes on from CAJVQA010001713.1 coordinate 14,008, forward strand.
TTACAACCAAACATATAGTAAATAGCCTCCCTAGTTATCCAAAGTAGAGTTTTGTTATATTTAAATATAATAACTATATAGTTTTCATAAGTTAGACTTTTGAAAAAAAGTTGATATGAGGGATCGTCAGAAAGAGTTTTTTTTTGAATAATAATAATAATAATAATAATAATAATAATAATAATAATAATAAAAGATTTAGTTATTTTGTAAAGTTTAAAATGTATATTTACTATTTTTTTTTTCTTATTTTATTTTATTTTTTATTTTTTATTTTTTTTTTATAATGCCAAATTATAACTTATACTTTATTTAATTTTTTGCATTATTATTATATATAATTACATTATATTTGTACTACTAGATTACTAATTGCTTTAGATACCAAATATAATTTTTTTTTTTTAATGTTAATGGTAAGGCCATGCCTCTATCTTTATTGAATATTTAATTGAGATTTTACATAAAGTACAATTCTGCTTTTAAAATATTATAAAAAGAATAGAAGCTCAGACTAATTTATCTATGACCTAAACCAACTGGAATGGCCAAGGCTCACCTAGATTTGAGTGTTAGTAATTATGCATAGGGAATTAGTTTGATATTTAACCAAATATAATATTATATTTATATTTTTTTATATGTTTATATTATTTTACTAACAATCATTTCATTAACAGCTCATTTAACTGACATCATACTAAATGACAATTTACTAAAAATATATACTAGTAAATAATAAAATGCTAATTCTAACTCTATATAATGTCAGTCAAATAAGCTATTAGTGAAATAATTATTGGTGAAATAAACAGTACTATTTTTCTATGTACTCTATTTTTGTAACCTTTATTATATATTTTAATCTTTATTACTAAACTACTAGAAAGGCTGTAAATCATCTTGTTATACTTTAATTTCCTTTTACTTTTCTTACCCAGTAGCCTTCTTGTCTACTATCTGCAGTAATTCATTCTTCTTTCAAATTAGTTAACTTTAGCAGTTTCTTGCTTTTCTTGCTATCAGTTTGGTATATATAGCTAATTTATTTCTTAGTATCTTGGTGACAAAGCTGAATTTATTAAGATCTAGATTATCAATCTGCAGTTTATTATATACTTTTTTTAAATATACTTTTATAGTTAGTTTAGTCTGCAGCTTGATCATATATGCTTTCTGCAGACTTTTCTGTAGATGTATTGCTGACTATATACCAATGTACTACTAGTTTGATATTGCAAGAAGGCCTAAAACCTTGACTTATTATATACAGATATGATGCCTATTATCTAAGTTATGATATATAACTGTTTAGAAAATACTTTTTAAGTACTTTTAGAAATACCTGTCTAAGATGTTTTAATTTTAGTTAAACCAATGCTTTGCTACTGATCTTTTCTGCATGCACTGCATTACTCACTACTTCAGTTTGATTATATAATATTATCCTTTTAATTAAATATTCTATAAGTTGAATACAGAGATATTGGTGCTGCCCTATCTTTTAAAGACTTATATGTACAGTACTATTGTTAGCTAAATCTTTTGTAATGCTACTGTTACACATAGTGTCTTTACTTTGCAGAGTTGGCTTTTTTTAAATATTCTTAATCTATTTTTATATTTCATCTTGAAACTTTTCATAAGACTATGTATTCAATTTGGCTTCTTATAAGTTATAGAGTTAAAATCCTAAGATTTTTGTTTTCAGTCTAACTTGAACTGTTGACCTTGTTTATAAGAGATTAGCAGCTTTATCATTAAGCTATAAAGCCTAGTTTCTTTATTTTATTTTTTAATTGTAATTTTTATTATTATTTTTTATATTTTTTTTACAAAATAATGTTATCAAATTGGTAATATTCTATTATAAAGTAGTAGTTAAATAAGTTACTAGAATATTACAATACCATTAATATTGTATAACTAGTATAGCAAATTATTTTTAAGTGTTTATAAAAATAATTAAAAAATGTCAAACCCAAAAAATAAGTTTAAAGTATATACTAATTAGTAAATATAAATCTTAATAAAGTTTAATAACAAGATTACTAAAAATATATATATATATATAAGAGTAAGTTAATAAAAAAAGAAATAAATAGATGTGGGTCCTATAGCTTAATTGTTAAGCTCCCATACCCTCACAGTCAAGATCAATAGTTCAAGTCTAGCTGAAGGCAAAAATTAAAAAGATTTTAGCTTCTGTAACCTATAAGGAGCCTGTAATTGAACACGAAGCCCTGTGGTTAAGTCCAAGTACGGTATATAATAGAAAAAGGAATTCCCAAAAGGAGACTGACTTTGCAGAGAGCAGGCATTATGGGTGACAGTAGCATACAGAAGGTTCTGTTACACAAAGTATTGCGCATATAAGTCCTCTGAAGATGGGGCAGTACCAAAATCTTCACATCCAACTTGGAAGTAATTGATTGGAAGAGTGATACCAAGATAATACATACTGGAGTGATGAGAGAAGCGGTACATGCATAGAAGGTCTGTGACAAAGGATTAGTCTTATCAAGACTGAAAGCACCTCTGGCACTGTGAAACGACTGAAAATAGAAGGTAGCTGTATGTATAGAGAAGTTGTAGCCTGTTCTGTATATCTAAAGGTACCAAACTGAAGCTCTGGTCACACCTATATAGAAGCCTATGGCGAAACAAGTAGAACATACTAACATAAATGCTATACTAATCAAAGTTAAGATACTTAAATTGGAAGTAATCTTTGTGAACAAGCACAAGGCATCTGTGAAAATGCAGATTTATATAGGTATCTGTGTAGATCAGTGTATACAGAGGGATGCAAACTGGCTTTGGGTGGTGCAAACACAAGATAAGTCTTTATGTGTTTAAGTAGAAAGGAAAGTTGGCCAATGGCTGGAAGAAAATGAAAGTATCATTTCCAAACATAGTTCTACTATACTATAAAAGGGAGTATTTAAGAAACAGGTTAAATACACAATCTGTTTGAATAATGCTAAGACCAAGAAGGGTTGCAAACCAGCAGCAGCAGCAGGAACCTGGCTTGAGATACATGCTACTTGTATCTAAATTGGGAAAATAGCAGCAGTAGCAGGAATCTGGCTTGAGATACATGCTAGAGAGGCACCCTTCAGGCAAATCAAAGATAGAAGCTCAAAAGGAGCAAATAACCCAGTAGACCAATTTGAGAATTGTGAAAAATAGGTTGTTAGATATAGAAGAAATATCTAATATAATTAGTAGTGAAACAAAAATTCAGGTTAGATGTAAGTAGGATACAATACAAAGCTATGATAAGTTTAGGTCACAGATAAAGACATCTGAGTCCTATGTCTAAATAGATATATAGTAATAGATGATGTATTATAAAAATTGTATTAACTATAACCAATATACTAATAAAGACTTGAGAGCATAACCTCACCTTAACAATAAAAAAAAAAAATATATATATATATAAAGGGTGTGGTGACCTAGTAAAGTGGTTAGGTTGTCAACTCTTCAAGTAGTAAGTTGAGTGTTCAAATCTCATTAACAGTAAAAATTTGAATAATCACCTATATAATATTTATATTATGGCAACTGTTACTAATGATTGGTTTAGAATATCTGTAATGGTGGTTGCACCAGCATGACTGGCAGGTCATAGGACATCTGTGCAATGTTAAAGTTATACAGAAAAATGCAAACTGACAAATTGGATAGTGTAAACACTAGATAAGTTCTTGTGACTGTATAAATCTGTTAAAATTAGATAACAAGAAGTCTATTTGAAAAGACCCGAGTAGAGAGGTAGCTGGATCTTCAACAGCTCTACTGTAAAGGCTAGCCTAGTGAAACAGATACCAAGGTCTAGTACCTGGTTGTAGTAGCCAGACAGGCAAGAACCTCTGGGTTGAAAGTCTCAGAGGTATCACCAATCAGGCCACCAGAATGAACTAAAAGAAAAGAATATTGAGCCAATCTAATATACTGATAGACTGGTCATAGTTTTATATAAAGCTATCTGAATTGGGAGTTTGGTAAAAAGACAGAAGAAAAGGCAGGAATATACTAAAGTACTGGAGTTATGCTGTAAAGTAGATGCTGGGGTCTAAGTAAACTCTACAAGGGCATAGCAGTTTAATGGTTAGCCCTGACCACAAGTATTAGTTCTGCCATAGTGATACCTAAGTTAGCTGTAAAAATAGGTACAGAAGGCTCTGAGGGGTTTACCTTGAGAATAAATTAGTCCTAAGGTTGAGGATGATGATCTGGTATATCTGAGATAACTAGTGATGTTAATACAGGTTACAGATTTAGAGGGTTTAAAGTGGAATACTCAAGCAGGGGTGTTAGGTATAGCAATTGGTAGGAAACCTTCAGGTAAACTCCTTAAATAGGTAATATAGAAAAGTTACATGTGTAGCCAATTGTACGCTCTCCTGTAGTGGTTCATTGAACCACAATACTGATAAGTGATTAATAAAAGTCAAAAAACCAAAGAGGTCACCTTAATAAAAAAAAAAAAAAAAAAAAAAAACTTTGGCAACAATACTAGTTAGTTTATTAGCTTTAATTTGATATAGTATAATTTATAGTTATATTTTTAGAATCAGTTATTATTAGTACTATATACTATCTAATTTTATACTACTGACTTCACCTGGTTACCCATATGGTATCTAAGTGCATGTTCACCACATGCCTGAATGAAGTTATCTTAATAACCACTTGCAGTCAAGGCACATCATTAAACCATTACACAGACAAGAATACTTACTGAACTTAATACAGTATCACAAATGCCAGAAGTACTGTCTTCTGTAAATTATATTTATATGTTTCACTCACATGTTTTATTTGGTCTTGTTTCTTCTGCCTCTTAATCTAACTATATCTAGTATTACCTTGTTTCTTATATTTCTCATCTTTTTATCATTATATTACTTCCAAATTGGTTCTACTCAGGTATGTTTAATTCTTATAATCTTCTCATCTTTAATATACCTGTTATTGATTCTCCTAAGGTGTTCCAATAATGGTTTAAGATTTGCAAAGAACCTATATTTCAAGCCAGATTTGCTGCTGCCATTGGTCTTTTTAACCAATCTGTATCTCAAGCCAAGTCTGCTGCTGCTGTTTCTGCAGATGCCCCAGGTTTTAATGTCATACAGTAACTTGATGCTGCATTTAACCTCCAACATGATGCTCTCTTTTATGATAGAGACTAAGACTTGTTGTGCTTACAAGCAGAACAATTCTAGTTATATTTAAAGAATTTCTTTAACCTTAGTGATACCATACTACTATATATTGCAAGCTTCTAGCTTATTCGATAATAACTGCAAAACAATTCTGGTTATGATCTAGGGAGTTACACTGACCCCAGTGATGCTATACTACCTTGCAGATCTTATCTCATATTGGTTGATTAATCTCAGTCTTGTTTGTTATAGACTTCTATATAGGTATAATTAGAAACCTAATTTGGTACTTTTATATTGTATAAAGAAGTTATACACCAACCTTCAAGATTTTTCCCTTCTAAATTAGATTATTCAGCTATACCAGAGGTGCTTCCAATTTTTGGTTAAACTAATCCTTTATTATAGTTCATCCTTGTGTTTACCACTTCTCTCACCATTCCAGTCTTAGTTACTTTCAGAATACTCTCCCAATTAAATCTTCTTCTTGAATCCTAATTAAGACTTATTTGCACAATTCATTAATTATTCTTCTAAGCAAGTACCTCACAAGTTGGATGCAAAAATGTTGGTATTGCCTATATTAAAAGGTATAAGAATGTTGATGCTATTCTAGCCTAAAGGACTTATATATGCAATTTTTCTATAATTGTAACTTTCTATAACAACTGCTTGTTACATATAGTGCCTGTATTTCATGATTGGATTTCCTTTTGAGAATTCCTATTTTTATTATTGTACTGCACTTGAACTTAACTACAGAGTTTTGCATTTAATTACAGGCTTCTTATTAGGTTACAGAAGCTAAAATCTTTTAATTTTGCCTTCAGCTAGACTTGAACCATTAACCTTAACTGTGAAGGATATAGAAGCTTAACTGCTAAGCTATGGAACTCTTATTTTTTTTATAAATATATTATATTTAGTATTTTTATTTTTTTATATAGTTATAATTTTTTTTTTAATTTTCAGCAGCTATGACAACAAAGTCTTCTAAAGGCATATCTTTATTATCCTACTTTTAAATATTAACTTATCTGATTACTTCTTAAAACACCTATATGTAATCTGCTATAATAGATATTATTTCAATACCTAAAAAACTAAAAAACTAAAAAAATAAAACTCTATTTAGAAATTTTTAAGTAAAAAGATAATATAAACTTTTAATAATACTATTAAACTGATTAAAGTTTATAAACTATATTTAAAAAAAACAAACAAATAAATTAAATAACAAATATATATAGAAGAATATATAGCTAATTATGTTAGCAAATTTACTAAAAAAAAGATACAAAAATATATTATTCTAAGATATCTAGATTAGTAATTTGAGAAGTCTATTAGTTCTAAGAAACAGTTAGTAAAAAATAATTAAAAAGATATTAAAAAAATAAATATATATTAAAATTTTAGTAAACTTTATAAGAATAAAAATAATATAATAGTAACAGTTTAACAGAATATTTGTGACTAAAAATATTAATCTAAACTATAATATATTATATAAAACTAAATTAACTGTATATAAGATATAAAAAACTTTATTAAGTTTTTAACAAGAATAAAATAGTTCTAAAGATATTAATAAAGATTAAAAACTTTAAATAAATTGTATTTTAAAAAATTTTTTTATAATACAAACAAATTAAATATACAAAAATTTAAATAGATAAGGCCTATAGTTGACTCACAGATATAATATTTAGTATAAAACCTATTAGAATTTTTCAAATTCAAATCAAATTAAATATTAAATCAATTTGAATTTAATTTAAAAATTTCAAACTTGGATATAATTTAATTTGACAAAAAATTTAAAATATGTATTAATAAAGATAAAACTTAATTTATAAAAAGATTAATTAATTTTAAGCTTTTAAGTAAAAATGTTTTTTTAAACAAAATAATTCTAGTTTTATAAAACAAAAAAATTACAGTAATTGTTTTAATAAAATTTTAAGTAAATTACTAAATATTTAATTATAAATTTCAAATTAAATTAAATATTTATAAAAGATCAATGATCTCTCTCTTCTGTCTACTTGCATTTAGAGTTGAGACTAATTTAGAAAAAACAAAATTAATCTATCTAAGAGCTTTTTTATCTTTAAAAACAGTATCAGAACAGAGGTATCTCTTCTTGTTTCAAAGAAATGTAGTACACCTACTTTTAAGGTTTGCAAACACAAGAAAATTAAGTTTACTAACTACTTCAATATGAAAAAGCTTACTGCATACAATAAAAAAGGCTCTCACTCCAAAGAGAAAACTACAATAGCAAACAGTTATTCTGCAGCTTTAGCAGTTTCTGAACAACTAGACATCAATAATAACACACTTAGTTGGGATGAACAAGTCTCTTTAGAAAATATAAAAGGTCTTTTTGAAAAAAGAGAAGACCAAAATAATGAATTAGACATGTCTATTTTTAAGACATATAATAAAGAACTAACAATAATAAAAACTCAGCACCAACAACAACAACACATATGGGATGGGGTTCCGTAGCCTAGTGGTCTAGGCACCCCTTCTTCTACAGACAAGGTTGATGGTTCAATTCCAGCTAGAGGCAACTCTGTAATCTACAAAAGCATATGAATGTACATGAAGCTCTGTAGCTAAGTCTATGTGATTAGAAGATCAGTATATAAGGAAGTTCCCAAAAAAAAGATTCCTGATATGGAGAGTTGGTGCTTGATGCGAGAGAAGCAGTGAACATACCAGAAATGGAGAGAAGGTGCACTAGTGGTTGATACAGTGAACATAAAAGGAAACTATAGAAAAGGAATAGACTTACTGAAATTTGAACATTTCTGGCACCAAACCAGTTCTAGTAGATACAGGATATACAAAAATTGGATAAATCTAAGGGGTAATCTTGGTACCATACTTAGTAAGTTTGCGTTGAGGGTAAATTCAAAAGGACTATAGATACTTAGTAACATCCAATGTGGTGGGACTTAGATATAAATAGTAATTAGATAGCCCTAACCTGTTCTGTCATAAACATGATGGTATACATTGTATATATATGCAGTTAAGTGTTGAAAATTAGAAAGTTTAAATAGGGGACTCTTGGGCGGGTTTCAGGTATGGCATCTAGTAGGTAACCTATGGGTGGAACCCTTAATTAGATAATGACTAAAGTTATACATGTGACTAGTTGTACTTTTGTTAATATACTCTGTATATAATATATAATCTTATACTACTACTAATAAAAAGACACACAGGTAAGACTGCCTTTAAAAAAAAAAAAAAAAAAACAACACATGTAAACCCATATGAGACACCACTAACCAAACTAAGTTTAACTAAAATAAACAAAAACAAAGAAACTGCAAACAAACCTTAGATGAGTCTCTTTGTTAAAGTTAAAAGAGGACAGTTAACTTTTTTCTTTTTCTTATTAAGAAATAATATAAAATCAAGAAATGATAATGCTCTTATCATAGACATCCAATATCTGACAGGCTTACTAAATGAAATAATAATCTCACTTCATAAAACTGCAGAGCATAACATAATAGCAGCTAAGCCACACATTAATAAAGGTGCACATACTCATTTAGAATTAGTATTTTCAAACAAGAAAAAACTGAAGCATTATGCTTTAAAAAGTATACAAATTTTTGACAAAACATACTATGGCTACATTTCTTCTGATGCAAGAAGATATTTTCTTCCAATCAAAATCAGAAATGTTCTATTAGGTAATAAAGACATTATCTTAAAAGAATCAGAAAAACTTTCAATAATATAGGCAAAATTGGTTTAATTAAATTACTTTTAATTGAGGATACTCTATATTTAACAGATCAATAGATTATTACATTTGAAACTATTAACAATCCAAAATTAAAAGAAAGGATCCCATGATTTTATATTATAATAAATAACAAAATCACCACAGAATGGTGCTCAGCTCCCAAACTTTGCTTTTTTTGTGATGAAAAAGGACATATCAAGAAGAAATGCCCTCAATACTTATAAGTAATAAAACTTCAGCTACAATTTAAAGAGTATAATGCAAATAAAAAAAAAAGCAGAATTGCTTTTTTTGAAAAAGAAAAAGAAGTTTCAAAACACAAGAACAGGAAGTTCTTACAGAAGACCTAAATATAGATATGAATTAAGCTGAAGAAACTTTTTTAGCCAATTCAGAAGAAACAACTAATTCTAAAAGAGTAAAAAAAAAGATTGTAAAAAACCCAGCAACAATAGAAGAAGATCTGGAAGTTTCTTATAATGAAACTTTTAGTGATATTAATAAAGAAAACCTTTCTATCGATAATGTCATTAGCATTATGATTACAGAAACAGAAAAACCTCAAGCTTTGAACTCTTTCTTAGTCCTAATTGCAAATGACATCAATTTGCAATCTCACTTTGATAATGCTGAGAAGAAATACAAAACAAAAGGCTGAGCCAATCAGAAAGACTCTATACAGAAATTCCCATAATGAAGTACAGAACTCTCAGATCTAAATCTGTATCACTACTTAATTTTTTTCATGACCAATCACATTAGATTCAAAATGGCAACCCTTAATATAAAAGGATTAAACAATCAACAAAAACAACAGAACATTTTAACTCTTCTAAAATCATATAAATTATACCTAATTATGTTACAAAAAACAAACATAAATAACAAAAACACAAAACTTTCTCAAGAACCAATAGATGTTTGACTCTATCTAGACAAACAAAACAGCTATACTTGCAGGCAACAAAGACATAACCTTTAAAAATATAGAATTGAACCTAAATAACAGAATAATCACTACTAATTTCAAGTTCAAAGATCTTATATTTCAAGTTTCTAATATATATACTCTATCTAGTTTAGGAGACAGAAAGCTATTTTTTGAAAAATGGTCTTTTCAAATTAAAGACAATGCTATTAACATTATTGGAGATGACTTCAATACTAATCTCTATTCAAAAAGAAATAGAATTAGTGAAGCAGCTCTACAATATGACATTACAAAAGCACAACTTCAAGATCTTACTAAAAATTTTCTTGACTCTAACTTTGCTAAGATAAAACCATTTTATATCTTTTTTCAAAATACTCAAAGCTTACACTATGGCTATATACTTAGATTATATTTTTGTTGATGAAAACAATGCTCATTTAATCTCAGAAGTTAATACAAAATTTGGAAACTCAGAC
>CAJVQA010001714.1:0-24365 GCA_910591915.1 Cetraspora pellucida
TATTTCGACTTAGCCGCCGTAGGTTACACGAGAATTTGGATTGTGGAGCGACTGACTCGCCGTTTCGCCCGACAACAGTATACAATTTAAAGCTTGACAGGCGTAGCCTGCGAGATAAACTAGCTCTTGATTATTATCACTTTTTAGTTTTTTAAAAGTGTCGTATAATGGTTTACACAATTCTTCATATTTAAGATCCCGTACTTTACAATCAGCCATTACATCAAATAGCCATCCCAACGTTCGCGTAATTTCAATCAGTTGATCCTTGTCTTGAGGATGAAGATTTTTAAATTTTACATTTAATATGTTTAAAATGCAAACCAAATCATTAGGCTTTAGGTGTTTGGGATTTGCCTGACGGATAATATGAGATAAACCTTCCAATAATGACGGATATAGAAAATTTGATTTTTTAATTTTAGTAATGAAGATATCTACCAAATGCCTATAAAGCTCTTCCTCTGAATCTGGTAAATTTGATAACACCATTACTTCTTATACTAATGCTAAATCTGTAGTATCCATTTTAGCAAAACTCTCGATAATTTTTCGCACCAATATGCATAATTTCATCTTTTGCTCATCTGAAATATCATTTCGGCGTAGCTTACGAGCCAACTGTTGAGTATTGCTAGGTTCATCATCCTCATTCAGAGGTAGGTTTTTCTCTGGAATATAATTTTTCGAAAAAAATTTATTTTCAATAAAACGCTGGAGGTCGTCAGACGGTTCATTTTTCGAATAATCATTTTCGGATAAAGATAATTCTTTTAAAATCTCTTCATATTCTTCACGTGCCCGGATTAAGATTTCTTTGATCTCATCAGAATTTGGACGATTATTATGAGCTATTTCGAGGTTATTAAGAGCATATTTGTACAATAAAGCGGAGGATTCGGGGTTTTGGCTTTTTTGGTCACGCGCTTCATTTAAATATTTTTGACCTCTTCCAAAGTGGGTTAGTTTGCAAGTAATTTGATTTTTTGAAAATGTTTTATACGCCTTATTTATTATACCATTCATTTCTCAAACCCATAAAGAATTTTAATTAATTTTTCTAGACAAGTTGCAACTACGAATTCAAGGACAATAAACTTAATATTTAAGGACAATCAAAAATTTATAGGAAAATTATTATCTGCAGTCAAACCTTGAATGCCTAGGATTGGAGACTATTTACAAATTTGGTTTTTGTCTTCCTACAGTGTGCGACACTTCAGAACTACAAAATGCTTGTTATCTAAAAATAGAATCTTGTCATTTGTCTTATTCGAATCGCCGACAAAATTTCACGTTGTGACACAAAATTTCTAAATACCCAGGATTAGATATCTGGCACACAAAAAATTTGTGATGTGAGTATGTCCTTTAAAAACTGTGCACTACAAGCTGCTGGAATTTCATGATGGCATGTCTCTAGGCATGTCGTAGACTAATATGGCATGGCACTTGTATAGTATAAAAAAGTTATATATAAGTTGAAGGAGGATATTGCGGCGGGAGTAGGTAAAGTAGCGAATCAAATCATACTAAAATTAACATATGGTTTGTAAATTTTAACTATAATGGTTTTTATACCATTCACGTTCAATTCGTTTAACTAATACAATTGAATGATTCAATTCTGATTACTGAATTACAAGGCAATATTATAAGAGAGTAGAATCTGTGTTAACTATTATTCCTTACGCTGTCTCTAGTAAATTTGTCTGCACGAAAGTCCTCATCTTTGTCAAATATTACATTTCAACCCAATATGTCTTATATCTTGCTTAGCGAAGTTGAGTTGATAATACTGAAAGGGCTCCAGAAAGTAAATGAAGAATTCAAAGGACATGAGGTCTATGCGCTGCTAAATATGATATTAGCAGAAATCTTCAGTTGGTGGTTTTGTCTGCTTATGTATATGATTTGTTTAAAAAAGTGCGTTCATCAAAAATTTGCAAGCAAATTTGTCGGTAAGATGATGTAGGAGATAATACAATATCGATATACATAATTATTCTCGCTTGGATGTCTAGTTACAATGTTTACGAAGAAACCCTATGGGAATAGTGCGTGCTGTTTGTACCCAAGACTAACATCTCAACGCTCAGATGATCTTTTAGTTCCTTTACTCATTTGTTGCCCTTAGACAAATTTCTTCAGGTGTTTAGATAGCATTTGTGCATAAACGGATTCGTTGTGCGATAGACAGCTTGAAAAGAATCGAAAGAAGAAAAGAGAAGAAAAAGAAGAAAAAGAAGAAAAAAAAACCCCCCAAAAGGCTTCGGAGGATTTCCTGGTATATTTTTAGGTTTCCTCATCTTCCCTCTCTTTTTTTTTTTTTTTCCATCTACTACGTTGTTGGGTGTACACAGCTGTAGGCTTATAATTTTCCTCCCACGTTGTGGGGTGTTCACAGTCGTGGGTTTCTCATTTGTCTTATTTCGTCTTTGTCATCATTTGATTATATATATATATATTATTATTATTATTATTATTATTTTGGGTACTGGGTGGGCGGGAGTACTTCAATCCGGAAACTAAATGTTTCGGGCACACAACAAACAGCGAAAGAAAAGCACAACTTCCTTCTTATTTACGCCAAGCTTTATTACTAATACTGCTGAACCTCGCGATAATAGCCCTCCCGTGACTTTGTCTCGGTCGGGCACATTATAGTGGGAATAGGTTTTTCCGTAAGTGAATAGTTTACAAAAATGTTCAATGACTGTTGTCTACAATTTGGTTGGATGCTACAGTTGGTTATATGCTTTCTAAAATATGCAAACACAAATAATTTCGGGTTTGTATCAAGAAAACCATTTAAAGCGTTACTATGTTGATAATAGAGATGGGTTTCATGCGTGCGCATGATTCCGTTTCATGCGCATTTTATCCCATCAAGATTTCTCTTCTCTCGATCGTTTTTTCTTTTTTTTGCCTTTTTTTTATCATGCGATATCATGCGCATGAAACATTTCGTGTGCATTAATGCGCATTCATGCGCATGTTATTATAAAATGCGCATTTTTCCCATCACTAGTTGATAAAAAGGTGAAAAAACTTAATAGCTTAGTGAGTTTGACCTGTTTATATTGCAACGGCACATACATTTACTAAACGCTCTGTTCCTCTAATTTGAAAATAAATGTATAAATGTATTTTTTTATCCGAAATTATGAAATTTTATTACATATATACCACACTCATCTCTAGCTCACTTTATGAACTCAAGCGCCTAGTTCCGTAGTTAATTATCAACAAATTTTCACTGTCAATAAACCATTTTTCACCAATCTAAAACGGGTGATTAAAAATATATCACTTCTAATCATCACCTATAACAGGAACAGAGTGAAACGAAGCGTATGACATAGTCAAGAAAGAAATTATATGTGTAATTTCCGATTTGTCATCGTACATAATGCATATTCTTCACCCACTATTAAAATCATTAATCTAAAACGAACACCCAACTTGATCTATGATCGTCTAACGCTAATGTTTGACTAATCAAATATTTGATAATCAGGTTTTTGTATTGTTCCACCTTGTAAATTTGACCAATCGAATTTCAAAGCTATCTTTTTACAAAAAAAAATACAATAGTTCTAAATGTTATTAGGAAGTCACCTTTTGCGGCCTAATTAAAAGTGTTTCTTGTGAAATTTTACTAATAGAGCTGTATTTATCTAACTTTAGCATGATGCAGATTTTCTGGCTTAATTTTACACGCTGATCTTAAATCTTGATTAGTCAAAAATTACAAGAACGAACATTTTCTGTGAGATCGCTATTTAAAATCCTTCAGATGTCCTTTATAGGTTATCATAGACCATATAAATGTCCGGAGCTTCAATCTCTACATAAGGTGATACAAAAGCTACGTTTTTGATGCAATTCTTTCATAGAAATGTAATTTTTTTGATATGATTGCATATAAATCTTATAAACATTGTATCAAAACAGCAATTTAGAAAATTTTTGTCTATCCACACGCTGCACGCATGTATAACAATGAATTCAGGAAATATTTTCGGCATTAGAAAATATTTTCAGCTACTGTAATTATTTTAGTCAGCCGAAATTATTTACGGTTTAGGCTGCCTAAGATATTTTCAGCAATTTTTATTTATGGCAAGCCAAAAATAATTTAGGCACACATCTATACCTGAACCAACAATTTATGTCTCACAACTCTCAAATAGGTAACGCAGGTGTATATCTCATTGAATCATTTTACGTAAAAAGATGTTTTCAACAATCAAAAACTGCAATCTATTTGTTGCATTATTCCATCTTAAATTACATTGATCAGCAGATTTTATGCATCACACCGGAAGTCAGAAATCTAAAAAAAAATTACCAATATATGATTGGTTAAAAAATTGATCAAATAATTATTAGCCAACCATAAATTGATATTTTTCTGGATTTTTAATTCCCTGTGTGATACATGAAATCTGCTGATCAGAAAAGTATTGTAAACAAAAATAAATAATCCGTTCATTATATATTTATAAAAGAATTAAACTAACTATTGTAGCTTTTCTCAATAATCATCATAAGAAATGCGTAGTAATTAATCCTTTCAAGACTTCGCAGTATATATTATCGGTATAGATTTGACTACTATTACTTGAGAATAATTGGAAAATGATTATGAGTATGGTTATTAATAGTTTATTAGAGGAGGATCAACATTTATTAGAGAGGTATTAATACTTTATCTGTAAATCAGATTTAAAATGAGCAAAAAATAACGATAATAATTTTATTTTCAAATAATAGAAAAAGTAATCAACAATTGGAATCAGAAGAATTCAGACAAGATGTCCAAGATGAATTCGAATTCATTCACACTGAAGTGAAGAGATATTATCCAGATGCACTCAAAGTTGGAAAGTTATATAAAAAATCACGATTTCTCAAACGTTACAATGAACGATACTTTGTATTTTATAATGGAATATTAATTTACTATAAAGATAGATATAGTTTTAAAAGAATTGAAATAGAAAGTACATCTGAAGTTATAAGGGTTGATAAATACAGATTTGAAATTCAAATTCCATTCAAAACTTACAAATTACAAGCTTCATCTGAAAATGATCAAGCTGAATGGATCACAGTAATTCAAGATTACATCAATAATGAGCAAATTAAAGAAAGGAATTCATATGTTGAATAAGGACGTTATCAAGCGCCTTAATGAGTCAAAAAGTGTCGGTGAATAAATTTTACTTGGTAGAAAATATTTTAGGCAGTCAAGTTTGTTTATAATTTTAATGAATATTTAAATAATGTTTATGATGTAAATAATATATTTTTATTAGCAAATAATTTTAATGGGTTGTCATTTCAATTTATAGAACTTTTTACATTAGTTGAGTATTTGAAGGGACCATTCATGTAACTTTGTCATGTATCTAAACTATCAATATCAATAAATTATTAGTAAAAGTTTTTATAAAAAATAAGAAATACTGTATATATCAAAAGGGTCAAAAAATAATTACAGGTCATCTTTTAGCCTTAACTCATGTGGCAACAAATTCAACCATTTCACCAATAATTTCTTCATTTTGTACAAAACCTAAGCCCGATGTCGACATCTGATGAATAGAAAATTATAATTTATTGAACCGGTCAAAGTACTATATCAATTTCAATTTTTATTTTGATTGGATATAATAAATGAGTCAGTGTTGTCACGATAACTAGTAATTGCATCGAGAATGACGCTTGAGGAAACTTTGACTACACCATAATTTGCATATCGAATAGTAGAAAGAAAAAAAATAATAAACAAAAATTATATAAATGTAATCGAATGGGAGAGCTTCCGACAATCATGCCGAGTTTAACCCTGATGATTGACATAAGAGAAATATGAGAATCTGATGATAAATTAGGGGAATCGGATTTTATAGGATTAGTAGACATTTATTATATAAAAGAATGTAGGCTTGTGCATTCTTATTTAGGGACAGTTTCAGAGAGCATCATTCCTTTCTGAACTAAGGCAAGAGCAACCCTTTAAATATATTCGCTTTCTTATGAGGTTTACGCTAATATTATAACATCTATGAATCACACATGCTTCCTCACAGGCAACTCATGCTATCAAGTTTATGCGAGAGCGTATATGCGACCATTAGGAAGTTTACGCTCCCGGGGGATTCACATGGATTAAGCCAATATGAATATGTAAGAATGCCTAACACTAGAAAGGTACGATTGCCATTACTATGGTGTTATATTTATGACAATTTAACAGTTAATGAATTAGACAAATACCAAAGTAAGAAAAAATTATTCGTTACAGTACGTACTATTACAATCACTAGCTAATCGCACCGGATTTAGGTTTGAGAATGCCCACAAGGAAGGGTTCTAATATATATATAGGAAGCAGCTGCAGCAAGTTAACACGCATTAACATTCCTTAAGATTACAAATTGATATCATAATTTAATTTGTTTTATTTATATACTAGATACCATTATTTAAATTCCACAAGTTTGGATCAAAATATTCTTTGTGTATTTTATATGAATTATTAAAGGCTTCAATCCGGATGTACAATACCTTTAAAGCTTATATTTAAATGCATTTATATATTAAATTTAATATCAACTAAACTCAATACATGCAGAGCTTCGCATTTGCTAACAAAGCAATCTCCAATGAAACCTTTATCAGTGAGTTTTTCTCCAAATATGATCGAAAGTTGGAGTCACTCAGTTCTAATAGGAAATATTAATAAACCAGTTGAGTTACTTGTGCTTCATCTGGGAAATGTCACTGATAAACTTGTTCTTACAGAATTGCTTGATTATAAAACTGTAATTTCAGTTATATACGAAAGATGACCAAGTTTGCTTAAAGAAACCTTGGAAAATCGTTGTAAATGGACAAAATTTGCAGTCAAGTTTACCTCGTTTTTACGGTGCACAATGTCATTTTGAACTCTTTTAAATTCAATTTATTTATATATATTAGATTCCTCCTAACTTGGATTGACAAGTTACTGAATTAAAAATAGTAATTTCAAGACTAGTATGATTAATCATAAAGCTAATCCTAATTTGTTCATGTTTCTGAATGTATGAATTTATCTTTTTTTTTAATTGTCCGAAGACAGCCATTTCATCTGGAGTAGCAATTTCAGATATCTTAATTAGTACCTGACTAAAATTAAGTCTTTCGAGCCTTTTAATAAGGTTTATTTTCCTTGGACTTAGCATTAGTATTATATTTCGCGTATTGCCAGCTAAAGCGACAGCGATATAATGCATAAAGGCAATATCTCGAACTTGAAGGAGAAATTTCAACTCTTAGAGCCTAATAATTTAAATTAATGAAACCAATTACCTAAAATAGATTCGGAGGGTTTTAGCTAATAACAGATTAAGTAAGATAATCGATCATCATGATGGTTTTGTTGGGTAGCAGTTATGTGAATTGAAAACGTCACAAATTTCTAAATAGAAAAGTTGGAAATTGGACATTCAGCAATTGATCAAGTTGGTCAAAATTATTACAATTTATTGAAGAATTCAAACAGAAAAATAAAAACTCTGTTCGCTGGCGAACTTTATATAATTTTAGTCCAATTGAATTTAATTTTACAAATATACTAAGTACTTATATCAACCTTAATTTATCAAGCACTTACTGTATTCCATTAATATCGTTAATACAAGTAATATTGTCCATTTTTGAAGCACTATGTCTCGGGACAAAATTTAAAGAAATGGTGGATGCAGAATAGATTGTGCAAATTGAATTTGATATTTATAAACTAATTCAGTTGATTCATAATGAACTAAATTGTAGTTAGTGTTTGGACCCATTACCAGTGGATTTACTCCAATCGCTGATGTTTGTTTACATTGGGTAAAATACGATTGTTAAAGTTTAACACGTCCTATTTTACCCGAACATAAACGATTGCTTAAATTCACTGGGAATACCCGTAAGTTTATCTGGATCAGCCAGTTATAATTTTCATATTTCTTTCCAACATATGGGCGGATTTTGATATTTTCGAATAAGCCTTCAAAATTATACCCCAATCATATTAGTAAAATTCGAATTTATCTTATGTTGATTGGTTGATTTATTTAGTAATGCTAGTCACAATACTGTATTACAGCATTTACTTTTACGAAGCTCTCTCCTTTTTTCTTTATTGTGACAATTTGGAAATTTGTATTTACGCTCAGCAAGACCTTAGAATCGAAGATCCTAAAATGGTTTAAGATCTCAAAATGGACAAACCTTTTACTAGTAACGATGTCAAAAGTTTGTTTATTAATATAATAGTTAAGGTGCTGTTTATTTTTACGAATTCTTTACTTTTTTTTCTTTTATTAATATTGGTTTGAAAATTCGTATTTGTGCTCAACAAGACCTTAGATTCAAAGTTCTTGAAATAATTTTTAAGATCCTGAAATAGACAAAACCTTTAATAATAATAGCATCGAAGGTTTGACTATTAGAATAATATATAGTTAAAGTTCTATTTACTTTTTATGAAGCTTCTGCTTTTTTTTTATGATAATGGTTTGAAATTTTATATTTATGTTTAGTAAGACCTTAGTTTCAAAACTTTGTTTTTAAAATTCTAGAACAAGCAAGCTTTTACTAATGGTTATATTGAAGGCTTACAATGTAAAATTGCAAAAATAATTTATTTTTAAAAAAATCTAGATACATTTGCGCAATGATTTCAATATCTTGTATTTTAGAATCCATTAGATAGATATAATATGGTTTATGCGATAAATAAATATAAGCGATGAGCGATATTGTTTAATTAATATGTATAAATCAAAGTATGTAATAGTAATGTGTCGCCTTGAATTGAATTTTTCAATTGATCTCTTGGTCATGTAGATCCTCGTGACTTTGTTTATATAATTTTATTGGTCTATTTTTATGTATCACACATATCACGTTCAAATTCAGGCGACATAGTACGTATTAAGGTGCAGTAGAGTATGGACTTCAATAAAAATACTAACTATTGTCACGCATACAAAAATACGGATCGCATTTCCTTTTTCTTTTATACTTGTTATTATTTTGGTTTCTTAGTAACCATCATATAACCCGTACCTCTGAAATTGGAAGAAAAATTTGAGATGAATAGTATCTTAATTCAAAATTTTATAGTTCATAAATCTTTTCTATGTATATGTCGTACCTCAGACTAGAATAGGTGTAGGTTTAAAATTGAGTTGCATAAAATTAAATTTTCGATTTTGAGGTGCGTTAGACTAATTTTATCATTTATGTGTCATACTAAAATACACATAACAAATGTCTGATAATATTAATAAAGTAATAAATTAATAAAAATTGGCTCGCTTAAAATTTGTTGACTTTACATATCACTCATGTATTCTAAATACTATGGAGTATTCATTTATATCACGCAAAACTTTAGTAGTTTATCTTATATAAATGTATTTAATTCTTCACATTTATTAGGATGATTCTTCTTACAACATTTCACAACGATTGCAAGATTAACGATCAAAAAATAATAGAACACCAAGTATTACGAAGAATTGTAGAGGTCTATATGGCTAGTACAAATTAGAATACGAAATCAGATAGTAAGGTACGTATTGATCGATTTGGTATAAATTGATATGCCTATGCAAGATTTTGAATAAATTGAACTATAATCAAACACTTAAATATTGTGCAGGTGAATGAAGCCATTAAATACATAGAATGTTCAGAAATAGAACATATTTCAATAGATTATGTAATACCGGTGGTATTCTTACGAAAAGTATGTGCAAATGTAAAAGTATTTATGATTCTAATAAATGTTATTGCAAAAAAAAAGGATTTGGATGTGGAAGTAAACGTCATAATGGAAAAGTGTACAATAATACAGTACAGAATTATAGGTTATTGAACTTATTTTTCATCGTATTATAAAATTTAAATTATCGATTTTAATTTGATGCATAAGATAATTTGATCTGATGCATCTCGAAATCAAATTTCGGTTTAACGCAACTCAATTTCAAATTCACGCCAATTCGAATTTCACGTACAACATATACATTCATTTATTAAATAAACAAGCAGTATTAAATACTGTAAAACTGCAAAACCGTACACCTGCGCATTATTTCGAGTATGCCATGTGCTTTATTTGGAAATAAAGGGTTAATTTTGAATTATATACTAATGCATCATTATATACTCTAATATATTACATGAGTAACGCTGTGAAAAAAATGAGATCGAGATCCAGGAATTTATAATTCATCACAATAAATCTGATCAGTATATATATTTTGCATCGATCACAAAATTTATCAATTCTCAATCGCCATGTTATTTTCAATCTCCACCAATTTTAATGTACTATAATGATTCAGTAATTAATAAATTCAATAACGATAATGTGATTTTATATTGATATAAATGAGAAAAATCATTATTGAGACATAAAGATATAATTTTTTAAATCACGATCTTTCAATCTAATATTAGAAACTTAGGTTATAATGAATGTTTGAACGTACTGAAACATTTAAACCTCTCAAGTAACTCAGAATGGGTTACTTATTCTTTCAAAGTTCTTTATATTGGTAAGGTTAAAGTGCTTCACTTAATAATGCAAAATGAAAATAATTTAAGAATGTAATTGTTTAGTCGAAAGTTTTATGAATTAATTTGCGAATTTGTTGTCAAAATAAATTTAGAAAAGTTTGTGTACAATAATATTATTCCCTTAGCATGCAGTCGAAACAAAGACGCAATACAGGATATAAAGTTTGTATTACCCGACTGGCTTTAGAAAGTTCGATGCGTCCTATTTCTTTCTAAACAAATTATTATAAGGTTATTCGATTTTCAAGACTAAAAATGAATTTCTTGAAGGTTATGAAAAAAATAAATCTGTTTACTGAAAAGTAATATTGATACAACGGTCAATAATTAATCTTTATTATATCTGATAACTGGCTCAAGTTTTAAGCTAATCGATCTTTTTTTTTACTCGAAAAATTTATTGATTTGGATGTATAATGGTTTTTTTCCTTTTTTTTCGCGATCAAAGAAACGATTACTATACTTTTTAATAAATTTTCACTGATTGTAAAATAACTTACATTACTCTTAAACTTATGAATAACGTAAGCAACATAAATTTAAAATTAATGCAGAATTTCTTTACTGAAAAAGACAAGCTTAGTTTTTGCCTTTCATTAAAAAAGATTTTTTTTTGAAAAAAAGAAAATAGTGAAATTGGTAGAATCTAAATAGCAAAATAATTAAATTAATAAAAGATAAATTATAAACTATAATGCAAAAAATTGTCTTTATTAGCAAATTTATTAAATCGGACTACTGTAAGTAAATAATTTCGTAAAGATACTTACATCATAATAATTTGATATATCACTTGATATACCTGCTTAAAAAAAACGAATAAATATCTTGGATGATTTGGTGAATAATCGGGAATCAGAGGCTGCTTGACAGTGGATAATTACTTGTTAGTAGTAATAATCAAGTAGTGGTGACTGCTTGATCTCTGGTATGCCTATTTCTCTATGATCGCAATATTGATTTTTCGACACGGAAATCAGAAGTTATAAACATGAATATATTGAAAATAGGTTAAATTTTGTTTATTTATATTGTTAACATTTTATGCTACAAGATCTATGACTATAATTCAATAAATTTTCTTTAATTTGTGTTGCTTAAATTTGTAGTATAAATTTTTTTTTTTGTTATATTATTGGGTTGTAACGATTTCAATTCCATTAGCCTCATCCTTACTAATTAAACCTTTAGATTCCTCTATCTCTATTTCACTTTTTTGTTTCATCCCTTTGTGATTTTTTAAGTACAATCCTTTTATATATTGATACTGATACGAAACCCATAACTTTAAAATCCTATAAGCTTGTTCACATAAAATTACTAATATAAGGAATAAATAAATCACATATACCATGAACCAAATAAATATAGATAACCATGCTAATATAACAAGCTTTGTACGGAGAGTACACCATTGATACTCCGACGAGTTTAAAGATTCAATATCACATGAGGTTATTTGTTCTTTTAAATACGGATAAGAAAGTGGAATATTCAGGCAAGATAATATTCTACATGAAATTAAGAGCACTGTTATTTATCACTCAATATAATTATTATAAAAAAAAAACAAATAGTCAGATATATTGATTATAATTACATGTCAATTATAAGAAATTTCAATAAAGTTCGCCATTTTCCAAGTTTAATATAATAAAAATTTTCTGTATTTTTCCAAGGTGGGCTCATAACAAAACGTATAATATAAAAGCATAAAACATGTAAATATATACTCCAACAGCACCACCCAAGTATTTCTAATCCACTGCACAAAGTAATCATATATATTTATTAGCACTTAACATTATTTTTATCTAAAATTTCCAACAAAAAAACAAAGAAATTAAACTGACTGATTATTATTGTATCTTAGACGTTGATTTGTGCCAATTGCATTGTCATCTTGCTCATTTAATACTCCAATCGCTTCAAAATCTGTATATATTCAATTGTTAAACATGTAATTAATTAAATATGATTGAAAATCTTTGAAAATCTTCGATTGAAAATGTAATAAATAATGCACCATAGGCGGTAAAAAGTATAAAAATTATGATCGCAAATATAACGTTAATAAATTTTATCCATGGATTTTGTTTTATTATTGCTTTTTGAGCATTTTCGTAAAATGATAATCGTTTTTTTTGACATGGAATCATCTTTTAAACCAAAAAAAGATCAAGTTCGAATTATTTTTAAATAAAAAAAAAAATAAAAATTTAAATTGGAAACTTGTGTTACTTCTGATAAGTCATATGCCTCTCATTTGTTCGAATTACGACATATAGATGTAATTTGTCACGATTACTGCACCAATAGTATTCAATACACGAATACTGCCAAGAAAAAATGGTGTACCAAGAATTTAAACTCATAACCTATTGAAAATAGCCTCTGAAAAAACAAAAGGCTAATACTGTAATAATGAAAGTAATTATATATAGTCTGATGTTTGGGTAAATTCGACGTTTACACAACGTACTATATAAATCTTTTCTAAATGCATGATCAGTTTTGTTCCAACCTATAAGAGCCTTATGTTTTACACCCTATAATTGTATCTTTTTTTTTTTTTGCTATAGGTTCCAAAGTGATGTGTGCTCGTAAAACTTACAGTATCTCGGTTAGAGCAATTATCACGGAAATTTATTTATATTATAATTTGCATATTATTGTATTATTTGTTATATTTAGCTAAGCGTTGTTGTTGTGACTAAAATTAATACCCAATTGGAGTTGCAACTTCAGTTGACTGAATTTGCACTTGACTGAAATTAGCCCTAAAATTAAATCATCTTGCACGCATTAGCATTTTAGGCAAGTATAACTTCAGTCAACTTAAGTTGCTAACTTCTGTCGAGTGTCAACTTTAGTCACGACACCTACAAGTGGATGGTTAGTTTTAATTTAATTGTAAAGAGTAATGATTTATTTTATGGCTTTAAGGCCGTTCGAAGTTGATTCTTCGGTTAACGTCACCCCCCCACCTCAGCTGAAGGCTCCCCCCGAGAAATGAACAACGAATCAAAACGCTGGATAACTCTCGCCAATCTCTTGATTTACATTGACCAATCAAATTGTCTCATATATGTTCATTCTATATGTTCGTTTAATTTTATCCCTCCCCCCACCCAAGAGTTCTAAAAGTGACGTTAACCGAAAATTCAATTGCAAGCGGCCTAAACACCAACGTTCTAGCCATAAATTACTATATTTATCTATTTAGTCGATTTTTATATTCCCTACTTTGGGTATTTATTACTCATAAATAAGCAGATTCCTCTAATGAATGTAATAAATATAATTTATATTAATTATTCGGCGAACAATTACGACCATGAATTTGGTTTCTTTTGCGTGTTATTATATAATCATAATTAATTCAGTTAACCAATGACTACTTGTGAATCATATTCATAAGTTGCTAATATTATGTAAAGCATTGACAGAGATGAAAATTTCAGAAAAATTTTTGTTTATTACTTGAGAACATAGGTTTAATTTTTTAGGTTCTCAAAATAAAATTTTGATGTTCTTATGAGAAATGAAGCTTTAATGCCCTCCAAAGTTTAATATATAAAAAATTACCAAATTTTTATGTCCTAAATGAAACCAATTTTTAAATATTGTGTTCCAGTGTCTTCAAGAACATTGAGAACACTAGATATTTAACACTGATGCAGTAATTTTGATGCTTACTAATTATTTACTTATTAAGAAAATTTTCTAATAATACACGGGTATAAGAACGTACCAAAAGAATGAAAATTATAAAAACTTTTATGTAATATGTACAAGTTACTTATTGTATACAAGTGAATTTCGATATAAGAAAGGTGATCAGGTCCATTTTAAAATTTTTACAAAACCTTCTTATATCAAAAGCTTATTAATAACTTCTTTATATTGAGTGAATTCATTATAGATTAGTTTTTCTTGGCTTTATTATATTGAGAATTTAATTAGTCTTATATTAAAGTTTTTTTATATCGAGAGTCATTTGTATATTAGACAACCGTGACCTAGTAGAGCTCTAACCCGGTTTATAACCCGGGTAAACGGGTCAAACGGAAATTCATAAAGTTTGTTGAAGTTAATTCTTAAAATTTAAAGTTAATCCTTAAAATTCGATGTGATTACTCTTAATAGAGCTGGGAGTATAAAGAACTGCGTAGCTTTCAATAAAGTACTTTGATTATACTAGTCTTACTTTTCTGTTGGGGTTTCTTAATCTTATTTTAGACCTTATATTGTATTTTAAAAAGCTCTTTCAACAAGACCTCTATATGTCTCATGAGATTGTTTTGCAATTCTAGTTCGTTAGCTGGCAGAAAGTTGGAATTTAAAGTTATAACATTTTCTAAAAGTTTAGTATATCTTTCACATATGAGAAAGAATGGGTTATATTGAATATAGGATGTTTGGTAATTTAGTAAATGAATAATACAGTGCTATATATTAGTTTCAGTCTTTAGAAAATCGTATAATACATTTAGTTAATATATATATAACATTTAATTAAAATTTTCTGTTAACCTGTTGATTTGAAAATAATAGAGTTATTGTTAATTGTTAAATATTATTAAAAAGGTTAAAGATATAGACAACATAGTTCTTAGATGTATTACTAAATTATAGATGTGGAGGTGTGACGACCTAGTGAAGTGGTCAGGTTGTCAACCCCTCAAGTGGTAGGTTGGGTGTTCAAATCCCATTGATGATAAAAATTTGGATAATCACTTATGTAATATTTGTATTATAGCAACTGTTACTAACAATTGGATTAGGATACCTGTAATGGTGGTTACACTAGCATGACTAGCAGGTCATAAGGCATCTATGTAAGTATGGTATCATACAGAGAAATGTAAACCAACAATCAGGTAGTGTAAACATTAGATAAGTTCTTGTAATCATGTAAATCTGTTGAAATTAGTAATAAGAAGTCTATTTGGAAAGACCTGAATAGAGAGATAACAGGATCTTTAATGATATTACTGTAAAGACTAGACCATTAGAAATGGATATCAAGATTATAGTACTTAAACAAGCAAGAACCTTTAAGTTGAAGAAGTCTCAAAAGTATTATCAATCAGGTTACTAAAACAAACCAAAGAAAAAGAATATTAGATTAACCTAATATATTAATAAACTGATTATAGTTTTATATAAGCTATCTGAAAAGAAAATCTGATAAAAAGGCAGAAATATACTAAAATATTAGAAATATGTTGTGAAATAAACACTAGGATCTATAAGAATTCTACAAGACATAACAGTTTAATAGTTAGTCCTGATCACAAGTATTGGTTCTGTCCTAGTAATATTAGGTCAGTTGTAAAAATAGATACAGAAAGCTCTAAAAAGTTTATCTTGAGAATAAAATAGTTCTAAGATTAAAATGATAATCTGAGTATCTGAATATAACTTAATGAAATTAATACAAATTGCAGATTCAGAGAGTTTAAAGTGAAACATTCAAGCAAAGATATTAAATATGACAATTAATAAAAAATCTTTAGATGAACTCCTTAAATAGGTAATATAGAAAAGTTACATGTATAACTAATTGTATATTTTTTTGTAATAGTTCATAGAATCATAATACCAAAAAGTTATAAATAAAAGTTAAAAGACCAAAGAGGTTACCTAAATACTAAAAAAAACAAACTAAATTATAAATGTTTTTAAATAATTTTTTTAAAATTTATTAATATTTATTAAAAAATTAGAATCTTATTTAATATAATTATATAATTGGCAAATTGTTTATAATAGCAAAAACTAAAAAAAATCTTCTTAATAAAAACTTAAAAAATTTTTAATAAAAAAATTATATAAGATATTAAAATAAATTAAAAAAAATTAAGTTATAAAAAAACTGATTGAACTAAACAGAACTAGTTTTAGAAATTGTTAAACTGAATTAATTAATCTTTTTAAAAGATAAAGCAACCTTTTGATAGGTAGCAGTTTTTCCAAAATGGCCTGCTAAAGAGTCTGAATGCATTATATACAAGACAGCCTCTGTCTCATAAGGTCTTAATACACTTAAAGACTATTATAAATTATATAGATTATTCTTATATAATAATTCATCTCTAATAAAATAATGATATGTTAAATGTTTTATTATCTTTTTAATACTATTTAGTAAAACCTTAGACTGGCTAAGATAATTAACAAAATTGATATACATTTCTATATAAAAAAATGTATTTTATACCAGGGGTTATTGATAACCTTCCTCTATTTTATAATTGTTTTTAGTTTTTTTTATCAAAAATTAGGTTAGGATGCAGTTTAATATTGAAATAGAAGTTAGATATTATGGTTTAATTTATAGGTTACATAGGTTTTTTGGAGTTCTGAACATTTTTACTTAACCTATCTGACCCCTATTTCTTAATCAATTTAATGAGATATAGCATTCTAGATATCAATAACCCCTGGTATAAATTATAAATGTTCTTTCTATATTTATAAAAGTTTGTTGTATTAATAAGAGGTTTTCAAAAGAAGTATTCAGATATATATAATTAGGGTTTCTTAATTAAAGAAGTTCTATATTAAATTTAGAATAAATTATTAGTATTTAAATGAAATTTCTTATATTTGTAAATGGTGGTAAATGAATATTCTGGCAAGGTCAAAATCTATCTGGCCAGTTGATTCTGAAGTAGCTGATGTAAAATAATAATTTCAATACCAAATAATTTTTATAGAAAGTAAAATAAGTACTATGCAAATAGATACAGAAATAAAAGACTATCTAAACTACTGCAAGCCATTCTTTTTCAATAACAGCATAATTTCTTTCTGCTGCTCTCAAAAAGTGACTTGCATATACAATTACCTGTTCTTTTACCTATTCATCTACTTGTGATAAAATAGTAATAAACAGTTAATTAAAGTTAAGATAAGCTAATATTAAGGCACTTATGAGTTTTTTTTTAATTTTTCAAAAGCACCCTAAAATTTAAAGGTCCATTGATACCAGTCATTCTTCTTCAATAAAGCATTAAAAAGAGCATCAATATTTATAAATTTAGAAATAAAATACCTGTAATAAGAGGCCAATCCTAAAAATCACTTTAATTATTATAGATTTTTGAAGATAAGAAATTCTTGAATGGCCTATATCTTGCTTTTATCAGTAGAAATTCTCTTTGAACTTACTATATACCCTAAAAATTTTAGTTGTTATTTTGTGAAATAATATTTTTGAAGTTTACATTTTAATATAATCTTACTTAAATAATAGAACACTTCTTCTAAATAACTCAAGTGTTCTTTAAACATTACTAAAAAATATTAAGATCATCTAGATAGATGCATAACATTAAATTTGAACTTCTCATATGAGGTAATGAAAGTTGTTTCATCCTAATCTTTTTTCATACCTTTACTTGCCAGTATTCACTAGCTAGATCTAATAAAGTAAACTATGATAACCTATTTAAAGCATTTAGAAGTTTATCAATTCTATATAAAAAATAGTTTCTTTCAATATAAAAGCAATTTCTTCTTTAAGAAATTGCTTTTTAGCTAGCAAGTATCTATAAGAATGCTATTTAATTAGTCTATAGCTATGAGTAAGAATCTTGTAATAAGTTTAGCTTGTGCATTCTAGTTCTCCTAAATTTTGAGTGCAAAGGTCAATGTTTTCTTCAAAGAGTTTAGTCAATTATTGCTTTTGATCTTCTTCTAATTCTTCTATCTGGTATTTAATCCTTATCAAGGTTTTATTTTCATAACAGTAATTAAAAAAATCTGCTATACATGATTTTCTTCTTTATGAACAATGTAATACATAATTCCAGGTTGATCTATTTATTAATCACCTATTTGCTCCTTTTTATAATAATTCTTCTCTAACCTATTATCATGTATTTAGTATTATCATCTTATTCATCGAATTTAATAACACATAAATTAATTTTTCTAAATTTTTTTTTTCATATTTATCATTTATTTCTTCTTGATAATTTTTTTTATCTTTGTCTATCATTTTCTTAACTATTACTATCTTTTCCTTTTCTAACAGAGCTCTTGTTATCTTCTAAAACTTAACTTGCACTATAATCTTCTAATAGATAGTTATATCAGATGAATTTTAGTTGATAGCAGCATTGACTTTAGCAAGCCAATTATTATCAACAATGGTGCAGTAAGAGGTGGTGTTAGTTATAATAACATTGATAAAAATTTCTATTTCATTTACAAAAAAGAAGAAATTGAAAATTTTTCTTATTACATATTTACTTTTATTATAAATATTGATCATATTTATTATTGATGAATACTCAATTCTTATACCAAGTATTTGTAACAATGTAATGCAACAACATTTTCTGAGAATTTACTATCTACTATTAGTAAAATATTCTTGTTATAGATTCTGGCATTACAATACAAGACTGTTGATTTTATAATAAGCTGTAAATTAATATTACTTTAGATTTTCTTTCTTATGATAATTCTCACCTTTTGCAGAAAATAAGCTAATTTCTAGCACATATTTTAAGACATCCATAATAATTATCTATAATTGATATTTGCTGGTTTATTTCTAATATTAGTGCCAATCAAATAAAAAGGAACTAAAGAAAAAATTTGAAACAATTTCATTTTAATAACTTTCAATCTTGGTCTAGTATTCTTTTTGTATCAGACTTTGAAAACTTTGTCATTCTCATTCTTATTCTTTTTAGCTATAACAAAATTAGAAATTACTTTTTGAATGTCATCATCTAAGTTCTTAATCTTATTCCTATTATCCATATTAGTGTCTTGGATTTAGTCCAGTATTAAACCAGATTTGAACTATAGATTTTAACAATTTCAACCTTCAAACTGGACACAAACTCAATTATAAGTTTGATTTAAATTTAGTTTAAAGTTTGCAAACAAGTTTAAGTCTGAATTTATAAACCAACATTAGTATAATTAATTAATATAAATCAATTGCCTAGCTGATGAGGTTTACCTCTGCAGTGGAAAATAAAAGTGTTATTCTTTATTTTTTGTGACATTATAATAATGTTTTATGACTTATATTAAATAAGCTTTTTTTTTATTGGAATTTTTTTTAATGTTCTTTCTTTTTTATATTTAATATAAATATTACTAAATGTAAAAAAATGATTAAATAAAAAGAATAATTAAGATATTTAAAATAAATTTAGATTTGAAAAAAACTCTTACAATTTGTTAACTTATTGTATTTAAGTTTAAACTCTTTATTTAATAATTTTAATACTTATTTATATTTAGTATTTAGTAATTTACAATGGTATAGATAGAGGTATATAGTATTAATAATATTAAGTACAACAGCTATAATAACTAAAAAATAAACTTATTTAAGAATTTTTATAAATAAATAGTAAAATTTCTTGAAGTTTTTTTTAATAGTTACAAATATAAGCAACAAATAGAAAAATTTATTAAGTAGAATATTGCCTAATTAAGCATCTCTAACAAAGGCAGTAATAATTAAAATATAATTTCTGTAATAAATATAATTAATTAATAAAAGAATAATTAATAAAAATAGTTTATAAGTTTTACTAAGATGTAGTATAAAGTTTTGTCTATATTATGAATTTGTTTAATTAAATTATATAATCTGATTAGCATAGTGGGCTTTTAGTTTGATTTTGGTAGATATATAAATAAAATTATTAGTTAATCAAACTGTTTAATAAAAATTATTATAAATAATTAATAGCTAAAATTTAAAATAGCATGAATAAATATATTACTATAAAATATTATAATTACAACTTATGACCTTTTCTTGGTACAAACAAAAATCCAAGGTTTATTTATAAAAATACAATTATATGAATTAAAAAAAATAAAAAAAAATACAAAAAAATAAAAAAAATAAAAAAATAAAAAAAATAAATGCTTCTAAAAAATAAATAAAAAAAGCATAAAACTTATTATAGAAGAAAATAAAAATGTATTAAAAAAAGTTTAATTATATATTAGTTAACTACAGTAATACAAATGGATTTTATTCTTAATTCTAAATACAAACTTTTCTAAAAGCACTCTTGAACTGCTCAACTTTTTTAAATGCATTCTTAATTTTTGGTCCAAACATATTCTTAACCTTCAAAAATGCACTTTTTTCTTATTATTCTCTAAATGCCTGTTGTTACAAGTTTGGTTACAATGACATGCATTTAGAAAGGTTTGATTGTAATCTTAAGCATGACACTATATTTTAATCTCTTATAAAATTTACAAGCTTATAGTTTATTACTTCATGTTATTATCTTATTTTACTAGCAATATATATCTGTCTTTAGAATAATAAATAAATTATAATAAAATAGATCAGTAATGTAAACCTTTTGAAAATACTACTATTTATCAAGTTAATAGATTTAATTTTATATTTATACTTATTTGCCAAATTGAAATACTAAAACATATCTCTTATTTAACTTTCAAATTATCTTACAAATTTATAAATTACTTTAACAGTTTATAAAACAAAACATAAACATTTGATTTTTTATTACTTTAATAAGACTTTTTAAAAGTGTAGTAACTTAGTAAAGTAAATAAGTTGTAATTCTTCCAAGTGGTAGGTTGTAAGTTCAAAATCCACCAATATTAAAATTTGGATAATCACCTATATAATATATAAATGATATTATGATAATAGCATTCTGTTAATCAGTTGAGATAAGATACCTGTAACTATAATTATATCAGCATTACTGGCAGGTTTGGAATATCTGTATAACCTGTTATACAGAAGAATGCAAACTGGTACCAAATGGTGTAAACCTAAAATAAGTCCTTAGGCTATATAAATCTGTAGAACTGTGAAGCCAAAGCTCACTTGGAAATTCTAAGCAGAAAGGTAACATGGATCTTTAACAGTACTATGGTAAAGGCTAGACCTAGAAAATAGATACCAATGTGAAGAAATCAGGTAGACAAGAACCTCAAGTGAAAGGTATCACCAACCAGGCTGCTGAATTTCAGACCAGAGAAAAAGAATATTGAGCTGGTCTCAATATACCAAAGACAAGTTATAGTTCTTTTGAGCTATCTGGATTGGAAGTCTAAGGTCAAAGCAGAGATATACTTAAAGTACTAGGGATATGCTGTAAAGTCAGTGCTAGGGTTTAAGTGAACTTATAAAAATAGACCTTGTTAGTGTTCTAAAAGTAAATAGATAGCTAACAATGAAGGACCCCTATGCCTTACTGGCAGATAATATATTCTAAAATGTATAATTGCTTAGGAACCAGTACAAAAAAAGTAGGTACCATACTGTTCAAATAGTATATCAGTTAGGTATATACAAGGAGTTAGTTGGAGTTACATTATAACAGGTCAGATAATCAGAGGGTTTAAATAAATAATATTCTAATAGATTATAGATACAGTATCTAGTATAGAACCTTAGAGCAGACTATTTAAATTAGCAATCTAAAGTTGTATGCATGACTAGTTGTACTCTTATTTCTATAAAAATAGTTGTAATAACTAACCTAATAAAAGTTAATAAAGTATTGCCACAAAGTATAATCTTTAACAAAAAAAAATAAGACTTTTTTATAATAATAGTTAGTTGAGATGTTATATATAAATTTTTTAATAGTAGATCAAATGATCAATGCACCTAAATTTTATATGTAAAATTTGTGTAAAATTTGCTTTCTAAGTTTATTTAATAATAAAGAAATTTTCAGATTAATTTTTAGGTATTATTTTATAAATTCTTTAGCATTTGAAGGTTTTTCTTGTAAATTTTAAGAATAATTAAAAATAAAATACAAAAGAATCTTAGTTATAAAGTTGGACAATTTTTTCATAATTTTTATTGTTTATTTATGTGATAATAAGTAATGTATATCATTTATTTCAAATAAGTAATAAGATCTCATCTATTAAATTTATTCATTTAATGTTTACTTATTACCTATTTTGAATAAATGATGTATATCACTTATTGTTATATATAAACAAACAGTAAAAATTATGAAAAAATTGGCCAACTTCATGATAAAATTCTTTTGCATTTTATTTTTAACTATCCTTAAAATTTTATAAGAAGAACTTTTAAATGTTAAAGAATTTGCAAAATAATACTTAGAAATTAACCTAAAAATTTCTTTATTATCAAATAAGCTTAGAAAGCAAATTTTGTCTAAATTTTACATATAAAATTTAGATGTATCAATTATTTGACCTTATATGAAAAAATTTGTACACATAATTTGTGTAACATTTTGACTGACTAATAAGATAATTTTCAAAATTAGCCAATTATAATAAAGCCCAATATGCTAATCTAATTGGCTAATTATTATATGAAATTATAAGTAAATCTATAAAACTGAACTGAACCAAACTTCAAACTTTCTAGGCTAAAGTTTAAAAGGGTTTAAAAGGTTTTTTTGTAACTTAGCTTTTTATATAGATCTTTATAATTATTTGATTAAGATCTTTTTGTGATTTATTCAAATCTATCATGACTTTTATGTAAAATAAAATAATTTATAATTGTAATAGTTATCTTATTAAATTATGTTAATTTTTTTATTTTTTTTTATTTTTTTTAATTTTATTTCTTTTATTTTATTTTATATAACAAATACTAATTCTATAATTTTATTAATTTAAATAACAGAAATGCAGAAACTCAACCTATATAACACTTTTTATTACTTGGTATTGAATATGTAGCTCTTAAAAAACAATATAGAATAAAAAAGTAAAAATATAAATGTTGATAATTGAATTGAAAAATTTTAATTTAAAGCATAACTTATGATATAGAAATTATAATTAGTGCATCTATTATACTTTAAAGTAAGTATATTAGCACATAACAGGTTTTTAGTTGAATTATATAACTTCGTGTAACACATATAACCTTGTGTAACACAACATACAATCTTTTTTTTTCTTTTTTTTTTTTAAGATGAGGTTTTGCTTATATTTTTATTGATTTGTTAAAGAAGACTCTAGGAGCTTCTCTGGATATAAATTACAAACCTATTCCAATTACAAATATATTACAAAAATGGAGCTTAGGATGTGGTGACCTAGTGAAGTGGTCAGGTTGTCAACTCCCCAAGTGGTAGGTTGGGTGTTCAAATCCTATCAACAATAAAAAATTTAGATAATTACCTATGTAATATTCATATTATAGCAACTGTTACTAACAGTTAGGTTAGGATGCCTGTAATAGCAGTTGCACCAGCTGACTGGCAGGTCATGGGGCATCTGTGCAATGTTGGAATTATACAGAAAAATGCAAACTGACATATCGGGCAGTGCAAACACTAGATAAGTCCTCATAGCTATATAAATTCATTGAAATTAGGTAACAAGAAGTCTATTTGAAAAGACCTGAATAGAGAGATAGCTGGATCTTCAATGGCCCTACTGTAAAGGCTAGCCTAGTGAAACAGATACCTAGGTCTAGTACCCAGTCATAGTAGCTAAATGGGCAAGAACCTTCAGGTTGGAAGTCTCGAAGGTATCACCAATCAGGCCACTAGAATAAACCAAAAAAAAAGGACATTGGGTTGACCTGATATAGTGATGGACTGTTGTAGTTCTACATGAGATATCTGGATTGGAAGTTTGGTAAAAGGGCAGGAAAAAAGGCATGGGTATACTAAAGTACTGGGGTTATGCTGTGAAGTAGATGCTGGAGTCTAAGTGAACTCTACAAGGGCATAGCAGTT
>CAJVQA010001715.1:0-24353 GCA_910591915.1 Cetraspora pellucida
AGTCTCTGTCCAGTTTATTAGCTAGGCCATAAAAAACAGGTTAAAGCACAGCCTAAGAACTTATCTTGGGTTCACACTGCCCAGTACCAGTTTGTGTTCTCTTGTACAATGTTGTATGAGTGCCTTAGACCTTCCAGTCATGTTGGTATAACACAAGTTACAAGTATCCTATCCTAACCAATTATGGAAGACAGTTAGCCATAACACAGAAAGAATTGCAAATTTTCACTGTCACTGGGATTTGAACTCTAGACCTGTCACTTGGGAGTTGACAACCTATCCACTTCACTAAGGACATATTGGATTATCTGAAACAAAGAATTGTATTTGATATTTAAATAAGTTATAAACTACAAAGCATTTTATTTTAGAATGTTTTTGAAGCATAATAATCTGACAAAAAATCTACAGTTTCCTTAACATTTATGAAGAAATGATTATATTATCCTCATTAGATAATATTTTTTAAGTTTTTATTAATACTTGTCCTCAAATCTTAATAGCTTTGATCTAGTTAACATTATTACAATCTATAAGATCTGATGCTAATACATCTTTGTAAAATAGAAAAATTCAGATACAACTCTCAACTTTCTAAGCTTTCTTGTTAAATTGTATTTCAAAGGAAATATGAATTCTAAAGAACAACCCTTTTAGTATTAGATCTAAATCTTTTAAACTAATATGCAAATATCTAAAAAGTAGCTAAGTCATTTATAATATCTTAATAAAAGAGTGCCACCTACGCCCCTAGTTGTAAGTACAACAGCATCAATTAAACATTATAAAAGCACTGAAAGAGTGATGCAAAAAGCACTAAAAGAATGATGAAAGCAATAAAAAATCGGTAACGCAAGAGTCACATGAAGTAGCACGTGGGAGATTTTTGTGAATGCGTTTGCTGGCACGATGTTCATGGGCATGCCCTTTTTCAAAAAATTTACATATGTAAAAACTCGGCGTACAAAAATTTTGACGGCATTAGAAGGACCAGAGGCATGGCAAAAAATTTCCGTGCCCACAACCCTAGTGTATAAACACTACGTGTAAACTAATAAGTTTTCTTTAAAATAGATAACTTCGTCTTGATTTATAAATTTAAAATATTTTGAAAAGATGCAGGTACACAAAAATATTTTTCTTTTAAAAAAAATCCAAAAAATATAATTTAATAGTACTATTAGAAGACCAGCATCCCTTTTCCCCAAGTGATAAAATCAACAGTTTATCATGATAGATTCCTCCTTCCAAAAATTACATAATAAACGACCTCCCCTCATCAAAAATAAGGGTTGGAGCCGCCTAAAATTTTAATCGTTTAGCCATTTAATTCAGCTAGAATTAAAATAATTCTAGTTTACAACTAGCATAATTCGGACCGAAACTATATATTGTACTTAGTGAATTAATATGGAAGACACCTTTTATAAATCAATTGATTAATAATCAATTTTATTACAATTTTATTAATAGAGTCCCTATACCATTCAAAAGCTTTTTTTCACATGCATTATAAGAGCGAAATACGTATATACTTTGAAAGGTCTGACTGTAAATAATTAAATAATAGTAATATTTAATTTTATTTATTTTTTAAAAAAATTATATACATGAAATATTGTTTCATACCAATGCACAAAATCTATCGGTATTGTAAAATGTCGGAGATTTCCATTTAATTGAGGCGATTTCTGGCGTAATTTTAATCGTACGGAAATTTTATACTAGTTAGACAAATTTCATTGGCTATTATATCTGAACCTTCGGTTAAAAGTATTAACATTTCCGAAAAAAAAGCGGGTTACTGCAATGTTTCTCATAGTTCATCATGGACCATCACTACAGAAAAATTAATAATTAATAAATATTGATATTGCGGGTTACTGCACTGTTTCTCATTCACTACAAAAAAATTAATAATTAATAAATATTGATGTAACATACAGTAGATCACAAGAAGGGCGGCCAAGAACTGGCTTGAAACAGTGACCTATTTGGTAACGTTATATTGTTTTGTTATTTATACCTGCTTGAAGTTGCAACTTCAGACGCATGCAACTGACTGAAATTAACTCCTGGAATTAAATTTTCACGCATGCATTAAGCAGATGCAACTTCAGGAGCTGCACAATAATGTTACGTTATACAAAATTGAGAATCTTTTTCGATGACATCCAGCATTCATATTTTATAATGTTATTCAGGGAAGTTCTACTTTTCTACAGTTCAGGAAGTAATGGGACCAATAGGAAATGGATGAACATTACAGGGGTACTTGGGAGTGAAACACAAATCGAAAAGTGTTTACGAATTAGATATACACATATATAGTGTAGTGAAGCATTTTTATACTTGTTAATGGGACGATTTCGTAAACATCAGCTAGTTTGTAAACAAGTTCGCTAAATCTAAAAAGATATATTATGTAATGCATTTTAATATAAATAAATCAAGACCAAAAATAAAACAATTAATTACAATCAATAGACTTAGCACTAGATATATAAGATTAAGTACATACGTACGCATATCGATATGGATCTTTCACCCCTAATAAGTTATACCTGCCAAAATTGAATAGTTTATTTTAAAAGTAACGTATAAAGTAAGACAAACAGTTTTAGCAGAACATTCTTAAACATTTTTGGATTGGTATGGTTTAATCAATGATTGTATGGTTCAATAGAAGTGGCGTATCGACTATCATCCTTTAGAAACTTTTTTTTTTTTACTAGTGAAACGTTACGTTCTTTAAAAGTAATTTATAACCTATAAATAAGTTACCCGCAATGGACTTATATTAGCCAAACTTCTGTCTATGGTCTTCTGGTACTAGGCAAAGCATGGAGCACATTTAGAGTAAAATGGAGTAGAATTTAAAGTTTAATTCAACGATAATGTAGTGAGTCCATTAACAACCTTAGACAACCTTAGACAACCTTAGCGTTTTGGCGTATCCCTGTAACTAACTGTTTTCATTTTTTTTACGTATTTTTATATTTTACAAGAAATTCTTTAATACAATTCTTTCATTATTCCGATATCAGTTTCTGGCCTGTGCTTTAACCTGTTTTTTATGGCCTAGCTAATAAACTGGACAGAGACTGATTTTAGATGTTGCCTGACCCCGTCATTATAATGAACCACAAAAACTTTTATTGCGCAAAATTCTGTGAATTTTATAGAACATCAGAAATCGCTCGAGTGTTGGTGATACGATAAGGGGAGTGCCGTTTATTACATATTTTCTTTTTATTAGAAGTCAGCAAATCATAAATTTATATATGACGTATAGACATGATATGATTACTAACTTCCTCCCCTCTTAAAATTACTTAACAAAAGACATTCCCCTAATTTCATACTCAGATATCGGAGTAGGTTTTAAATCACCAACACGAGCAAATTTTGCAATCAAAAATTTGATAAATAAAATAGACTGATTAACGTAAAATAAACTAATTAGTAATAATTTTATTAATTTATTGAATTATTGAATTGATTGTGTTAATTTATTGAATTAATGAATTGATTGAATTGAAATCTTTTATGCTAGAGAAAAGATTGGCTTCTATGACACTTGAAATTTATATATTTAATAAATCTCAAATTATAAACATTTAACTAATTATGATTCATAAATCACAAGGCATGATATTTAGCACGAACAATACAGCAGTAAGCCATTGGCACTCATTCTGATCTTTTTATTCAGTAGTACTTTTCCTCATGATTACAAAATATGAGAGAAAGCACACGTTTACAATAAAGATTAGGTAAGTGCAAAGACTGCAACTTCATAAATTATTTACGATATAGATTAGTTGAAGAGTAAAGATTACTTTCTTTGCAATTCATAAATTATGCAAAATAGTTACGTATTAAAAATTGGATCGTTCACATGCCTAAAATATGGAGAAAAGGGATCAAATTGTCAAAAATTCCATGATAAAATACAAACTTTAGAGAGTTATACTGCAAAATTTCATTAGCAGTATTTGCTCCTTAAGTAAAAAATGTTTCTGAGTTAATTTTTGATTAATTCAGCTCAAAAAAAGTTTTTTGGAAAAAAATAGTATAATAGGAGATTCTATATTGGTAGATTAGATCAACTCAATAGATCATGTAAGTTAGTGTTATACAATTTCATTTTCAATTTTGAGGCCTATGAAACTTTGCTGTTTTCCGGTTCATGTGAAACAACTAGACAAATAGCGATAGTGCATCTAAAAAATTTGTTAAAAGTAGATTTACGAAATAACGATAAATGCCCTCATATCGATATTTGCTAGTTCGGAACGTGGCTTTGTGTATCATACCCAATTTTTAGTATAGTCTTAAAAAGGAATCCCATTCCTTGATCGATATTATAATTCCTTTTTAGTCATGAATGTTTATATATAGAACATCCAGATGATTCAGATGATTCAGATGATTCATTTTTAGAAATTTTATAAAAATTTTTATATTACATTGTTTAAAAATAACGTTAGTCTAAACAACCTTCTAAATAGAACTCCTCCTTAATAAATAAAATGCATATGTTTATATAGAACTAAATCTGTCCTTGTCCTACAAGTACAATTTTTCTTACTCCTCGTCTACAAGAAAAATTCTTTTATACAGTTTAGAAGTATTTACTACGTACTATTATTTTTAACCTATTTATCTTT
Organism: Cetraspora pellucida; assembly: GCA_910591915.1. Taxonomy (NCBI): domain Eukaryota; kingdom Fungi; phylum Glomeromycota; class Glomeromycetes; order Diversisporales; family Gigasporaceae; genus Cetraspora; species Cetraspora pellucida. Next base: position 4,674 of record CAJVQA010001715.1, read on the forward strand.
TAAGCCACTCCCTTATTACTTCTTTACTGTTAATATGACCACTACCACTACAAATATTACTCTGCTTCCAGCTCAAGAAGCTATAAGCGAAAAAAGTCTTTCAAGTGAAAATGGTGGTGTTAACGATTCACGAAATAAATATTTAAAACGAACAAAATCAAAAATAAGAAATAGAATTCCAATTTGTAAAGACCGTCAAATATTTGTCAATATACCTATACCTGACCGTAAAGGTCAACCAAAGGGTAAATATGTCTCAAACAAGATCGTCACTTCAAAGTATAATATATGGACTTTTCTTCCAAAAAACTTGTTCGAACAATTCCGGAGAGCCGCCAACATGTATTTCTTAATAATGGCTGTTCTTGGAATGATACCTGCCATTAGCACAAATTCCCCTGTTTTGACTTTACTTCCTCTTTCAACTGTTGTGTTTCTTACTGCTTGTAAAGATGCTGTGGAAGATTTGAATCGTCATCAAATTGATGATAAATATAATAGTGCTACTTGCTATCTTTTACAAAATTTTATTAATGTAAATTATCCCGATCAAAAAAAACTTTCTCTATGGAAATCTTTATTACTTAGAATAAACCTTTTTTTTAACTGGAACAAATTAAAACCTCGGAATCCTCAAAATTCTAATATCAATGATGATATTCCGTTTAAACCTTCAAATGAAATAAATGGTCAACCTGACTTTAAAAAAGTTATGTGGAAAGATGTTCGTGTTGGTGACTTTTTATTTCTCAAAAATGGTGATGCTGTACCCGCTGATGCCATAATTTTATCAACTTCTGAGCAAAATGGTACTTGTTACGTAGAAACTAAAGATCTTGATGGTGAAACTAATCTTAAACCTCGTAGATGTGTTTCTACTGATGCTTTAAATCATATCAAATCTCCTGAAGATTGTTCAAAAGCTATGTTTTGGGTTGATTCTGAACCTCCAAATTCTAATCTCTTCAGTTATAATGCAAAATTAACCGTAGTCTCCGTTTTACCCGAAATGGATCCATTACAAGATCAAGATTTCACTTCTATCACTTCTGAAAATCAAAATCCTAGAATAAAATCAAAAACCGCTATCCCTGTTGATATAAATAATTTATTATTACGTGCTCATGTTATTAGAAATACTGAATGGGTCATTGCTATAACTGTTTTTACCGGTATCGAAACTAAAATTATGCTTAATTCTGGTGAAACTCCAAGTAAGAGAAGTAGAATAGAAAAAGAAATGAATCAGGAAGTACGTTTATACTTAAGCATTTAAAATGGTTGGTTTGAATCTTTATTGCTCCTGTTTTGAATAACTTTATATTACATCGTTTGATCGTTGTTTTTTTCTTTCCCTGTTGTTAAAAAAAAATTAGGTCATTTTAAATTTTGTAATTCTCATTATTCTTGCCTTAATTTGTTCTATTGGAAGTGGTGTATCGGCATTACTTTTGTTTAATGCAAGGGGTAGCAAAATCGAAGAACGTGTTACTTCTAATACTCAACAGACAATTTCACTCGCATCTTTTTTAACCTTTTTGTAAGTTTTTTTTTTAATATTAATTTAATAATGTTAACTTTATAAAAACTTATTACATATCTTATTATACAGCTCAGGCCTGATTATTTTTCAAAATATAATTCCAATTTCTTTATATATTTCAATTGAATTTGTAAAAGGTTTTCAGGTACGTTTCATTAAATTGAATAATTTTATTAAATTTATTAAATTTATTAAATTTATTAAATTAATTAGATTTATTAACATTGGTTCACGAATTTTGTTTTGATTAATTAGGCTTTTTTTATTTACAATGACCTTGAAATGTGGGATGATGATGCTGAGATTCCATGTGTTCCAAAATCAGTAAGCGATTAATTTGATTCTTTATTTGTAAAGTAATTATCCGAAGGACATTATGTGTGTTATCCAATTCTCAATTCTGATTGGTTAATTATTGCAGATCATTTATAAGCACTGTCCTTCGGAATTTTATACCTAGTAAATATTTACATAATGTTTCAACTTTGATCATTCATTAATAGTGGAATCTTTCAGATGATCTTGGTCAAATTGAATATATATTTTCTGATAAAACTGGAACTTTAACACGTAATATAATGGAATTCCGTCAATGTTCTATTGGTGGTAAAGTATATGGTCGAAATGGTTGGGCTGATAAAACTGACGCTAGTATCGGAAAAGAAATAGCTCAAGGTGGTAATAAATTTAATGAAGGAATTTCTGATAACAAAAAAAATGAGATTTGGGATCAATATTTACTTGAAATGAAAAATATATTTAATCCAAAATATTCAAGTACTGATCCTAATTTCTTGACATTCGTGGATCCGGATATATTTAAAGATTTACGTGCTGAGAAAACTATTGATGAGGATGGTGAATTTAATATTGATGATAATTTAGATAAACAAAAAAAAGCCCGACTTGTTAGAGAATTTTTTACGTTATTGGCTGTATGTCATACCGTAGTTGTAGATAAAATTACTAATGAATCTGACAGTGAAAAGAGTATTAGTGACAAAGACAAAACATCCGTAGATGATATACAATCAGATCAGACAAACGATCCTAATTTAAATCCAGTAGAAGAAAAACTTTCGCCAAATAATTCACCTTTTAATTTAAGAAAAGTCAAACATTCGATTTCAAATATCAAATCATCTTTTAAAGGGTTCGAATCAGTGGCAAGTTTAGTATCTCCTTCAGCAAACAAAGGGAAAAAATCTGATCCAATTGATAAAACATTGGTACATAACCTTGTATATAAAGCTGAATCTCCAGATGAGGCTGCTTTAGTTTCTGCTGCAAAAAATGTTGGATTCGCCTTTTTGGGTCGAACAACTGAATCAATGACTATTGACATTTTTGGTCAAGAACACGTTTTTGATATATTAAATGTTTTGGAATTTAATTCTTCACGTAAAAGAATGAGTATAATAGTTCGTCGTCCTGAACAATTAGGTGGTGGCATAGTACTATTTTGTAAGGGTGCGGATAACATTATCTTTGAACGTTTAGCCAACGGTCAAGAAGAATTAATTGAAAAGACTTCTGCTGATATTGATGATTTTTCTAATGAAGGTAAGTTTATCTATTGACATATTAATTAGGGATGGAAAAATAGTTCCAAAGGTTGGGTTCCAAAGGTCGGATTCCAAAGGTTGGATCTTGAAACTATTTTATTTAAAGATTTGACTGAAAATCCGATCCTAGTTCTAAATTATGCCACGCAAAATTAATTAATTGATTTTCATAACCCGGCCGGGTCAAAGTTTGAAACTTGTAAAAAAAATTTCATATGTTTTAATAACAAAACTTTAAAGTTTTATATATGAAATTTTTTTAAAAAAAGGTCCGTTTAAAAGTTTCATGTTATAAAAATCAATATATTAAATTTGTGCGGCCTTATAATATAAATTTAAAAGACTGTTCCAAAGGATTTAAATCCCCAAACAGATTACTGTTTTTTAAGCCGAGACTTTGCTATAATAGTACTACCATTATTGTATATTATTGTGCAATGTTGTGCGCGATTGTGTGCTATTGTGCATGATTGTGCTAAAATGATAAAACATGTACATACGCACATACGTACGTACATGCATACGTGCAAAATATGTTCGAAACTTGCGTTTAGAGATTTCACATGATATTATTTGAACTTAGTTTCTATGGAACAGACTTTTGCCATCCCTATATTTAAATTCACCATTTCAATAGAAAGATTATTCATTCATAAGGTTATTTGTTATTCTTAAGGTCTCAGGACATTGACTTTGGCATATAGAGTACTGAATGAATCCTATTATAATTCCTGGTCATCAAAATATCAAGAAGCATCAACCTCCATTCATGATCGTTCTTCGAGAATTGATGCTTGTTCCGACGAAATTGAAAGGGAACTTATCCTCTTGGGTGCTACTGCAATTGAAGATAAACTTCAAGAGGGCGTTCCGGATTGTATAGCAAGTCTTCGAAGTGCGGGAATTAAAATTTGGGTTTTGACAGGTGACAAGTTAGAAACTGCTATTAATATTGGGTTTGCAGCTCATTTATTGACAAAGGAAATGAGACTATGGATTGTAAAAGGAAAAAAGGATACTGTTATAAAACAATTTGAGAATGTTTATGCGTCTTTGATATCTGGTAATGTTGAACAAAAAGATGATATGGAACCCGTACATCCTGATGATACACATGCTTTTATAATCGATGGTTCTGCTTTGACTCATCTGCTGGACGATGAAAAAGCACGTCAGAAAATACTTGAATTATCTGATCGTTTTCATTCTGTAATATGTTGTCGAGTTAGTCCTTTACAAAAGGCCCTGGTGGTAGAATTAGTTCGAACAGGAAAAAGGTCCACAACATTAGCCATAGGTGATGGTGCAAATGATGTGAGCATGATTCAAGCCGCTAATGTTGGTGTTGGCATTTCGGGACAAGAAGGTAATATTTTTTGAACAAATACTTTGTCATTTTTAAAAGTTTGTACTATTGCCAGCTTTAATTTTTATTCCTAATCGTATAGGTGTGCAAGCGGCAATGGCAGCTGATTATAATATTGCCCAATTTCGATACCTTAACAAACTTTTACTTGTACATGGTCATTGGGATTACATGCGTATTTCAGAGATGATATTAAATTTCTTTTATAAAAACGTAATATGGGTATTTCCGGTATTATGGTACCAAATCTATTGCATGTGAGTATTTCTATATCAGAGTTGTCAATTGTTTATTCTATTATAGTTTCTATTATTTTATTCTATTTTTCTATTGTGCTATTTATCAATTACTACTTATACTAATTATAATTAGTAGTTGACAACTTTTTGTTCTATTTATAAAAATTATATTCTATTGTTTTCAACACTATTCTATATACGCTTATTAATTGCCTGCTAATAATAATTTTACGTATCTTGTCATTTAGGTTCTCCGCCAACATTTTCTATGATTATAGTTTTGTACAACTATATAATCTGTTTTTTACTGTCGCACCTGTTGTAGTTTTAGGTAAAGTTTGTTTCAGTGTTTTGCTTGTTTTATGAAATTCACTAATTTTTTGTCTTGTTTTTGTTTTTTAAAGGGACAACTGATCAGTCAGTTAGTGCATTATATTGCTTAAAATATCCAATCATATATAGTTTGGGAATAAGAAAAATGCGTTATTCTAAAAAATTATTTGCAATATATTTTCTTGATGGAATATGGCAGTCACTGGTTGTATATTTCACATTTTATTCTATATATTCAATATCTACTAATGTCACCACGTCAGAAGGGTACGATGCTGGTAACATCGAGTTTTCAACCGCAGTTGCTATAACTGTAGTTGTTATTGCAAACCTTTCTGTTTGCTTTAACACATATCGTTGGAGTTGGATAACATGGGCAGTAATAACTGTTGAACTTGTTTTTATTTTTGTTTATGTTCTTATGTATGGTCTTTTCCCAGAAAGTCCAATATATGGAATAGCTGAACAGTTATTTAGTGATGGTATATTTTGGTTTGGAATGGCATTTTCGATTTTATTATCTGGTTTACCACGATACGTAATAACCTTTGCCAAACAATGGTTTTATCCGGATGATTTGGATATCGTTAGACAAATAAGAGCAAGTGATATAATAGCAAAGAAAAAAGCTAGAAAAGAAGAATTAAAAAATCAAAAGACTCATCAAAAAATAATACCACCAATATTACAAGTAATCGACCAATCAGATAACGATATTATAAATTCTGTACAACAAACAAACGATTAGATTTTTCTTTTTTTTTTTTTTTTTTTTGTATTGTATTTGTAAATTATTATAATTCTGAGATATACCTAATTTTTATAGCTTCTTTATCATAATAAATATAAAATTTGTTAAAGAGATAATTTTTAGTATTTACGTTTACTTTATGTAGTAACCTTTTTCTTATAGAATATTCAAGGGTGTTTGTTATTGGGAGGCGCGCAATTTAAGAGAATTAATAACTAGTTTCATCGAAGACTTTTTAAAATAGAACTATGATTCGTATTAAATTAAATTATTATATTATCTTTATGTTGCATCTCTTAAATTAATGCTGCGAGCATTATTTCGCGTAAATAAGTTAATATTTTTCTTTCCCTTTAGCGTTAGTAAAAAATTTATATAAAGGGTATATTTCAATAAGATCGACATAAAAAACGAGTTAATTGCATTACAATCGCTTACATTCTTTAAATTTAATCCTCTAATGATTATGATTTAAGCAATTAGGTAGATTATGATAAAAAATTGTTGGTCGCGTGACATCCAAGCCGATCTGATCATTTAGACAAGTGGAGCTTAAGACACTTAAAGTAATTACGAAGCGTAGTTACGCTAAAACAAGAATACGGTAGCATTGGTGGTGGCCTAACGCTAATGTTGTGTAAAATTAAATATAGCCGAATGGTTCATTTTTTGACCCATTTCAAGCAAGACTCTTCCAGAATTGTAGTTCGTGTGACATATCCTCTAATACTGATTTAAATAAATCTATACCGATATTTTTCATGTTCATGCTTGTTCAAAAATGCGTATCATAGGTGATAGTGATAGTGAGGAGGAAGACCATGAAGGAACAAAGTATAAATTAAAAGCAAAATTTATTATTAATCAAAAACTTTCAAATATAGGAGATGCTGAAGGAATGTATAATGTTGGATGTTGTTATTTCAATGGAATCGGAGTCGAAAAAAATGAACATATGGCATTCGTTCAGTTTCAAAAGTCTGCTGAGATTGGAAATATTTTTGCATTAAATAACCTTGGATATTGTTATCAACATGGAATCGGGGTTGAAAAGGATGAACATAAAGCATTCATTTATTATCAAAAAGCTGCTGATTTGGGTGATGTTATTGCTATGTCTCATGTTGGTTATTGCTATCGAAATGGAATTGGAATAACAAGAGACTTACAAAAAGCTAATGAGTGGTACCAAATGTAAGTTATCTATTTTTTATCACAATTTAATATTCCTTTTTTTTGACTATATCAAACAAATATATAAATTTAGAGAACGAAAACAAATATTAGGTAATAAAAATTATGTTTATCTTTCAAATAATTAAATTATTAATCAAGTTTTTTAATTAGCAACAAACAAGAAAGTATTTAATGATTCAAATAGTAATAGTCGTATTGATGATGATATAAAAGAAGTATTGAGTGAAAGTAAATATCCAATATCCTGGATTCCTTTTGATGAAATTAGAGATATTCAAAAGATAGGGCAAGGTGGATTTGCAACCGTATACCATGCTTATTGGAAAGACCAAAAACAACGTGTTGCACGATTTGTTGCAATTAAACGGATTCGTGGATCATTTAATAAAGAATTTGTAAAAGAGGTAGTTTTATTTGTTTTTTTTAACATATTTATAGTTTATATTTTAACTTTTTTCTTTTTTAAAAACAAAGTTAAAAGCATATTGTGATCTTGGCAATGAAAATCCGACGTTCTTAAAGTGCTTTGGAATAACAAGATTTTATAATTTTCGCGAGTATAGTCTTATAATGCAATATGCACCTATGGGTTCCTTGTACGATAAACTTTCCTTAATAGCACAAAGTGGGTGGCAAAATAAGTTGACTTTATTACATTGTATTGTCTCGGATCTTGAAATAATTCATTCTCGAGGATTTATTCATAGAGACTTACATAGTGGAAATATTTTGTTAAATAATTTAAATAGTGCATATATTGCAGATTTAGGACGTTTAACATCAATAAATGCAGAAAGAAATGTAGAAAAGGGGATTTTTGGAGTTTTGCCATATATTGCTCCAGAAATTTTGACCGGTAATCAATATACTACAGCGTCAGATATTTATTCATTTGGGATAATAATGTGGGAAATTTTATATGGAATATCAGTATCTTATAATCAAAAACTTACTAAGTTGCAACTTCAGTTTCAAATATGTGAGGGTTTAAGGCCTTTTATTAATAAAGAAGCGCCACAATGTTATGTAAATCTGATGAATGAATGTTGGGACAATGATTCAGAAAAACGACCATCAGTAGAAAAGCTTTGTGAAACTTTCAAGAAATGGCAAGAGAATGAAGATATTTTATTGGAATTGAACGAATCAGAAATAAAACATGATATTGTCGATGAATCATACGTGAATATGTTTAGCGGAGGAAGCAAGTTTATTCCTTATACTGAGCATACTATGTCAACTTTAGATAACGAATTACAAAATTTGACTGTAACGTTTGATTATAATTAATTATAACAATTTTGTATATATTGAACCATTCAAATCAGTACTTAAATTTTTATAGATAAATCGATAAAAAAATTAATTTATATAATTCGTTCTCGACTTTAAATATGTATTCTTATTTAACTTTAGATATCCTTGACATTCTTTTATATAAGTTTATATAACAATTTAAATAAAACTAGGATCTTTATTGTTATTATTACAACTTGTTCTTATTTGACATATAAATTGACGTACGGAATATCGGGATGTTTGTTAAAACTGATGATTATCCAGAATCTGATTGGCTGCTACATTAAATGCACTTAGTGTTAATCAGCACATATTTTAACTTAGATAATTATTGACATCCGTTGTGATTATAAGACTAGTATCACCAGGCAAAAAAATTTCGATCATATAGCATTTTCTAACATTAACATATCAAAAAAAATTTTCGCTATTAGTTTAGGGTTAGGGTCCTACTAGTAGGTTAGCGTTTGGTTTAGAGGGTTATGGGTATAGTAAAATTTCATGAGGAAAACTTTTTCTTAATACGCAGAAGGCACTTTCATAAGCAAAATTTTAAGCTATAGGCGTTTTTTTGTTATTTTGATTCTTTTGCGCTTCCTTTGCGTTACACAAGGTCTTGAAATCTGATTGGTTGCGAAATTTTTTAGACTGGTGATTTTAGGGCTGTTCGTTGTGATTTTCATATCATTATCATTAGTTAACACCTCGCACTGATAAGTGTGTGATGGCACATCTCTATCCGTTTCATTATCATTTACTATTCATCAAGAGTTTTTACCAGTTTCACCAGCAACTCTAAATAATACACTAAATATAGTCGGGTAGCATCGATTATTTTTGATCTATCTCTTTTCACAAGGGCAGAAAAGCTGGCATCTATTATTATTGTTAATACATTTTCCCATTTTTATAAATTTTGTATATAAATTTTTTGCCTAAATTTTTTATATAAAGATTAGTATTTATAGTTAAATTTAAGAGCTTTTAGGGTAAAGCGTTTTTTTATTTAGAATAAGATGGTGATTTTAAAAGTTTGACATACGTATACTTTAGAATTATAATGTAGTATTATTGGTTGTACTCGTGTTAATTCGTGATTCACGAATTATTTTCAATATATTACACTTAGTTAAATTAATTAATAAATAAGTAGCTGCGCGACGTTGTCACGCAAAACCAGACAGAGTTGCAGATGAAACTGTTTTCGCATAAGTTCTTTGTTTGCTCCTATCGCTGTATTTAATTTTATCAATTTTACTAATTTTATTAGCATTTTTAACTTTAAATAGTTTGCTCGAGATAATTAACAATCAAATTACATAGTTTTTAAAACGTTTATCATTTTAATACTGCTAGAAGACAAAGGTAAACTTCGCTAAAAGAAGATTACAAACCAATAATTATATACAAAGAATTTATCACATAAAGTTAGAAAAACAGATAAATATGCGTAAAGTGGGATAAATGTAATATTAATTATAAAAACCTGAACCCATTAAAGAGTTAATAAGTGAATAAATTACTAGCGAAACTATTTTTATTTATTAATTATCTTTTGAAAAAATTAATCTTTATTACCATGTAGATACAACACGACTTTTAACCTATGTAATTAATGAAACAATAATACTCATATATATATTATTGACCTACTACTTAACCCGAAGTTTCAATTCTATAATATTAAGAATACATAAAATAAGAACATTAGTATATGCTTGTTGTTATAATAACATATTAAACGGTATTAACAAAGTTCATTGATTTAGATCTTATGCATAACGTCTTAAACTTGGCCATTCCAGAAATTAGAGTTTACATATAGTTAATATGACTACGTAGTACTACAATAAGTATTCGCTTCTAAGTGAAGTTCTTGAGGTTACTGATTATTTCTGATTATTTTTGCATAATGAATATAGACATTCTTTCGAAGTTAGAAATGGCTTTTACAGTGTTTTTTTGTTAGTGAAACATTACGTTCTCAACAAGTACTTTAAACTGTATAAATAAATTACCCGAGCAATTGGTTTACATCAGTCAATCTGCCTATGACCATTGGAGTTAAACTCAGCATGATTGATGGAAGATCTCCCTTACGACGGTGACAGTATAAAAACAGAGAATCAAGCTCAATAACAGTAAGCAGGTTAGTAAAACAACAAATGGTTTAATTCTTAAGTGTACACTTTGAAAATAGATACCTTTGAATTATTGAACTAGGACAGCTAAAATGAACGAATTTAGTTGGGCAAAATATTATAAACCGGTATAACCACAAGCCCGATTTAGTGGAGTTTCCTTAAAAAAATCCCGAGCTGCCGGTCAAAAAGATATGGGTCGTAGTATATCAAAAATTCTCTATATATCTAACATTAACAATCGTGTCCTCTAAGTAAAATTTCATCCTAAAAACTTTTACTTAAAGGTCGGAAGTTAGTCATCATAGTAAATTTTTGTGTTATTTACGTTTTTTTTTACAATTTCTTATGTTTTTCGCGTTTGTTCTGTTACATGAGATCCTGTGATTTTATCGGATCCGGATAGGGTCGAAAGAGGACCGAGAAATCTTTCTTATAGGTCTTTGACACAACAATATTCGAATACTACTAGGAATCGGAAGCTGATATAAGTCCGGAGCATAAATAAATAAAGGGTTTTTGTCTTGAAAATGACCCTACGGCACTAGAAATTTTTTTGAGTAAACAACGATTTAAGATTGTGTAACCAAAATAACCCAAATTCGATTTGTCACTAATTTTAGATATGCTGATCGTCGATTTTCAGGATGCATTTAACCTGGGTATACATTAACCAATTAAAATCGTAATCCTAATTAATAACTATCAAGTTAAAAATATCTAGACCAAAGCTGATAAGTATTTTACAAGAAAAAGTAATTTAGCTCATGAAATATCTATACTTTTATTTATAACATATATTTATGTATCTATCTATTTTTGATATGCATAACCAGTATTCAAAATCTATATGTGAACTGTGGTACGCATATTGAAAATTACTTCTGCAAGTAAAATTTTTTTTGAATATGTGGATTTTATTATGCATTATACATTTCATGAATCTTTTTTTAAATTTTTATGTTTAACAAAAATTATCAACCTTTCAGAAACACAAATTGCTAACTCTTCTTGATGATCACTTGTACCAAAATTCTGCTAAAGAAAAATTTTATTTTCTTTAATAAACTATAACTAAATATTCTTAAAAATTATATTAAACTGTTCATTACTTAAATTTACATATATTTACAAAATTTTACATTGCTAGCTCAAATATTAAATAAATTATTTAACTTTATTCTAAAATAATTTCAAAGCACTTATACTCAAATCCAACTTAGGAAACTTGTCTTGTCCCTTAAAACAAAATTGTTCAGTTCATCTTAGGTTTTAATTTGATATAAGTTTCATCAAAAACAATTAAAAATTGACTATTTTATAAACAAAAAACTCCAAGCAGCTATATTCTCTAAAAATTTTAAAAATTTTTTAAAAATTTAGTTTTTTTCTCTTTACCCTCTTCAAATCCAGACCCCAAACATATTTTAAAATACTAAAAATCATTGGTTTAATCAATTGATAATTATTTTACAACTATTTCCTTTTAAATTTTTAATTAACTTATACAAAACAAATAATTACAAATTTGTATTAATTTTAAAATTACACAACATTGTGTATATTTTATACTATTTTTAGCAGAAGTTACACAAGCTATACTGTACTACAAGTCATATTAGCTACCAGTTACACTAGCCACTATTAGACCAGCTACAAAAAAGTAATACAAAGAGTATAACATTACACAAACTAAAAATTATTTTCTTTTAAAGCTATTGTTATTCTTTTTAATATTTTTACAAAAATAATAAATTAGAATGCCTATCTTAATTAGACAAATCTGATTCTCATAACTTAGACTATTATTATAACAAATATCCAGATCGTTTTGGTATTGGCAACAAAGAATCTGATCCACTTACTTTACACATTTTATTCAAAAATGTTAAACCTATCAAATGTGAAACTAATAAGCAACAACATTACTTTCAAATACCAACTCAACCTATCTTATCCACTTGTCTTTATAACAAATTTTATATTTACTTTACTTCTAAACATTATAAAACTACTTATACTACACCTCTTTGACAAACTTTCAAATCAACTGCAATAGATATTTCTTCAACTATTGTCATTTCTAAAAACTGATTTAATAACATTGTCAACAAACTACCTAAATCACCTATTATTAAACAACAACAAAGTCTTCAATCAATTTCTCAAATTTTATTATTCTCTTTTTATACAGATCTATCATCTGTAGCAATTATTCCACACTTTCAATACTATTACTCATGTATCTTATATAAAAAGAAAGATATTCCTTGTGTTCTTATTCAAAACTCACATTATGTACCTGACTATTCTTAAACTATAATCTTTAAAGGTTTCTTATATCATCATGACTGTGTTAATAGTTTCCAATACACTAAACTTAAACTTCTTTTTTAAACCAAAGAACTTACTAAAGAACAATGTTCTATTTTTTATCTTTATTATTTTTTCAAATTTAGCAAAAAAGAAAAAATTAAACTTCTTCAAAAACTTGTTCTTAGAAACAAAAAAATTAAACAACAACCTAAATCAAAACAAAAATAATAGTAACCAAAAAATACACCAAACCAAACCAGAGATACTTCTAAAGATTTAGACTAGTTTCTTAATTACTCTATTATTGAAAATATGAAACAAAATACAAAACTTAATACAAAATTTACTCAATAACTTTTTAATTTTTCTAAAATTCATTTTTGTAAATTTATTCCAGGCCAACTAATCCCATCTATTCCAAATAATACTCAATCAACTTCAAATCAAAAACCTTCTCAAAAACAAAATTTTAATTATTTACTCAAATCTATGGTAGTAGAAAGACTAGAATTTTTTATTAACTTCCTTTGCCAATCTAATCCATTACTCTCTCCTCAACTTAATATCTCTTAATATGCTTATATCTTAACACTTAAAAATCTATTTACCAAATTTACTGAACTACTTTTCACAAAACTTGATTATTTACATATCTTTTATTCTTATTACTCGATTTCATCTTATTCAATTTCTGATCAATATAAAGTAATAATCAACTTTGCTTAATTACATCTATTCCTTCATAACAAATACCAAACAATCCATTATCAAAAATTTATTAAAAAGTTAGAGCTTTACTCTCTTAGACTCTCAATAAAATATAATTTTGAATATGATGTCTCAAAACCCTTATTCAGTATCTATAGCAATAACTGATTTACAATTACTATTATTTTTAACATTTCTAAATCTAAATTTGCTAATACTTTTCGAATCTCATCATTTAAACTATATATTCATATTTTCAATACATAATATACAGACCTCTTTAAAGCTTATCAAAAACAATTTACTAATATTAATAAAGACAAAATTAAAAACTACATTAAATACCAAATTGCAACCATATTTGCTAAGAAATGCAAAAAATTCTTATTTTTAGACTTTCAAATTACAGAACCTACTTCTCTTCAAAATCACTCTTTTCTAATTATCAAAACAGCACTCTTTCATGTTCATACATGCAAAGACAAAGACTGTAAACTTTTACCAAAAGATACAAAATACAACTTTAAAAATATTTCTACTTACTTCTTTAACAAATTCTTTGAAACCTTTCCAGCTCTTTTAAAAGAAAATACTACTTCTAAAACAACACCTTTTACTCTTAACTACTCAATTTTTCTACCAAATTAACAATATACAGTAACTTTCAAAAAAACTATTCCACTTCATATACTAAATGAACTCATACTTAAAGCAGACCAAAAGTTTGCAGAAATCAATGTTACAGAAACTAATTCTAAATGTACTACATTTTATCTTTACTCTTATCTCAAAGCTTATTTAAATACTGTAGCTATAAATGACAATATTATAGGTCTTGAACTTAATCAAGCTTTAGAAAAATTCATTTTATCTACTATTAATCCACATATCTTAGTATGCATAATTCTTTATTTTTATACTTAAAACCAATCTAAATTCTCTATTACACAAATTCAACTCGATTATGATTAAAAATACCTTTTAGAAGCAAAAAAATTGATCATTAAACATTATAATTTTAAAATCTCTTTTATACATGATGACACTCTTTTTCTATCCTCAATTGCTATCTTTAGTTCACTTTTTCAATAAATCCTTCTATAAATAACATTAATACAGCTATCACTTTCAAAATAATAATTTTTATTACTAAAAGTATGCCATTTTTGAAAGAGAATAATATAAGTAGGCAGGCAGGAAAGCCTATTTACATGAAGGACCAAGTTAATGACGATCAGATCCAATATACAGAACAGACTATAGTATCCTCTGCAACTGTGAAAACCAAGTATATGGCAAGCATATCTATAGAAGGAAAATCTAACTTCTCAGATAACAACTCATCATATCCTTTTGAGAATTCTCCTTCAGAAAAATTTTTTATATCTACTTCTCAAAAAACACAAATACCTAACATTTTTATCAATACTTTAACAAACTTTAAAACTACTAATGTTGATTATGAATCATCAACAGAAGATCCAAATGATACTATTGACTTACTAACTACCAAAACTATTAAAAGAAAAACCTTCACCCAAATTTCAGATCTCTTAAAAATATACAATCCTCTAACATGTTTCAACAAATTCCTTTCCTTTTATAACCTACAACTCCTACCTTTACTATAATCAATAGGCTTATTTCTAAAATTTATCTAAAATAAATACCCAAAATACTATTCAGAATAATATATAAAAATTTTTATTAAAATATCTAAAAACAATATATTCGAAGAAGTATATATTCACCTTCTACAAGAAACTAATCCACTACCCAACTTCACTAACATTTCTTTTGAAAATCTTACAAACTTTCAAAATGTTCCATTCAAAACAAATTACACTTCAACAAGATTTAAAATACCTTGTCTCTCAAAATGTCAAAATTCTCTTTTATTCACAACACCAATATCTCCTAAACTCTCCTTTATTATAACATATATAAACAACAACATCTTACCTTCTAAAAATTCAAATATTACAAAATCAATTAAAATACACTTACTAAATATTAATGATCTTCTTGATAACTTCAAACAACTGAGTCTAATTGATTTTATTTCAGAAAATCAAATTGATATTTTTGGAATTTCAGAAACACATCTATCTACCAAAGAAGCAAAGTTTTCAATACTCTTGCAAAAACTTTTAAATTACAAATGCTTTTGGATACCAAGTAATGTTTACCAAGGTGGTATAGGAATATTAATCTACAAATTACTTGTGAAACATATTGAAAAAATACAGATATACAAAAACTTTCTTCTAGAAATTGATCTATTTTTCAAAAACCTTCATATTAAACTAATCCAACTTTACTTTCTAACTTAAGAAAAAAAACAACTTTGAAAAAACATTCTTCAATACTTTACTCCTATCTTTAATAATACTAACTACAAATAATTTTAATGAGTGACCTAAATGGAGTTCCAAATCCTAAACTAAATAGACTGCCACAGAAAAGCTCAACTACACCTGAATATTTTTTTTTAAAAATACTCAAATCCTTTCAATTTTATGACATCTACAGACTCTTCTTCCTATTAACTTTCATATTCTCCTATATACATAATAACAGTTATAATAGAATTGACTAAATATAGACTAACATTCATATTACACTTTTAGACTATGCTGACATTTTACTAAATCTATTTACTACAACTGATCACTCAATAGTATTACTCGAACTTACAATCAATATATCTAAAATTAATATACAACAACTCCAATTAAGAACCATCTATCAATAGAAACTTATACAAGATGAACAAATTGAAAACTACCAAAGTCATACTAAACAAAACCTTCAACAACTCCTTACAGTCATTACCAACATTATTCATAGCTCAGAACTTAACAATATCTGAAATAAAATCAACAAGGCTCTAACTAAAGCAACCCAAAAACACATTTTATTTAAAAGAATTAAAATTAATCTATATTATAATGAACAACAACTACCTTTACTTTTACTACTATACAAACAACTAAAACAGGCAATCTTACTCAAATCATCTTTTAATAAATTTAACTTTTTACAAACATACAACCTATACATCAAAAAATATTTACAAAACACCTTACTATCAGCCTCATACTCAATACAAACTACTAATAACTCAGACTCTACTACATTATCAAACTTACTTATTACAGAAATAAAAACTCTTAAAATACAAATCTATAAAGAAAAACAAGAAAATATTCTAAAAAAATTCAAAACAAACTAGAAGAAAGAAATGTTAACTTTTATCAAAACCCAAAAATTTTCTTTCAAAATGTTTTAAAAAAACTAAATAATAGTATCAACTTAGACTGTCTATTATTTAACAATACACTTACTACTCAACTATCTGAAATAAAACATGCTTTACAATTTCACTTTCAAGACTACTTTAAAAAACTACCATATATACCAATAGAAGAAAACTCAAAATTCTATGAATTCTACAAACCTTATCCAGAAAATGAACCTCTTTTTAACAACCTATTTTCTGAAATTACTTTAGAGAAATAGAACAAAGTTATACATGACTTTTCAAACCAAAAAGCTGCAAGTCTATCAGAAACAAACTACAAATATTTAAAATACCTAAACTCCAAAGCCCAAAATATTATTTGACTATTTCTAACAAAATGCCTTTCATTATAACAAATATCAACAATATGAAAAACATTCAACATTTTCTTAATACCAAAAAAATCTATATAAGACTTTACTTTAGATAAAGTTAGACCAATTTCTCTTATTGAACCTATTAAAAAATGTCTTACAAAAATTTTTACTACATGTCTTAATCAAATTATTAATCAACATCACCTACTAAATGGTCTTAACTTTGCAGCAACCAAAAACAGTTCTATACATATTCTTATACAAATATTAATTAACACAATAAAACATTACAAAACTAATAACAAAAAAGCATGGATACTCTTTTAAGACATGTCCAAAGCTTTTGATAAAATTAATATTAAACATTTACTAAATGCTTGCAAATGTATTAGCATTCCCTAATCTGGACTTAATTTTATCGAACATCTACACCAAGATAGGAAAGCCAGAGCAATTACAGCCTATGGCTCTACTGACCCAATCACACTTTATTCAGGCATAGAACAAGAAGAAACCTACTCTCCATTACTCTGAAAAATCTATTATAACTCTATTCTTAGTTATATTAACTCAAAATACAGTTCAAAACTTCTTAAAATATCATCACAATCTTCCTTAGAAACAATTTTTTCAACTACACCAACTCATACAACAATACTACCTCTTGCCTTCATGGATAATACAGTCTGGCATTGCGAATCTAAAAATTATTTGCAAGAAATTCTAGATGACATATCTGAACTATACTAACTAAACAATATTCAAGTTAACCTATCCAAATCAGACCTTATTCATATTCTACCCAACAAAAAAATACTACTCAATAGCACTTCAAATATAACACCTTTAAATTTTAACAATGAACCAATTTTACATTGCAAACTTAATGAAATAATAAGATATCTAGAAATATTTTTAGATGGTAAAGGCTCTACTAAACCCATATTCAAAAAAAATTTTAACAAAACCTTCCAGTTTATCTATACTATCCAATACAAAAAACTTCTTCTTATACAAATATCCCAACTGTTTAATACTATTTTATTACCATCAATCGAATATCTACTTCAAATATGTTCTCCTCTACAAAACAAACTCCAACAACTATCAAGTCTTCTAACAAAATGCACTAAATATATGTTACACCTATCTACTAATACAAACAATAATATACTTACCAATTCAACATTTCAACACTCAACAAACTTATGCTACAAGTTAGTAGCAATAATATAGAAAGATGCTTCAATACTAACACACTTCTAAACCAAATCTCTATATATCAGGTTAAGGATTGGCTTTTTAAAATATAGAAACCATTTCTAACTTAGGATACAATTCTAACTAACTATAGGAAATCTACAAAAACAATATTTTTATTAACAACACCTACCTAAATCAACTAACAACCTACAAACATATTAATTAAATAAACAACATTTATAATTTTATTACAACTCCTAACAACTCAACAACTTTAAGCCTCAAAACAATAATATTCTTTTCTTAGAACAATTACTTACAACTGATAATCACAATCTTTTTTCTTGAAAAAATATATATCTTAGAACTCTCAAACCCCTATGAGATCCTACTCCAAAATGGTTTAAAATACTTTCAAATTAAATATCAGATCAATCTATTTTGCACACATGGCCTAATCTTCAACTTCAACCTATTAATCTATTTTTAAATACATTAAATCTTATTACATCCCAACTTGTTAACTTGAAAAACATATGGTTACTTTACATTTCATTATCAGATTGACATATTGGCAAAATAACTAATACATCTAACTTTCAAATTTTTTTTCAAAAATTTCAAATTATAAATTCAACAACTAATACAATCTATATTTCTTCTATATCAACAATGCTTCAAATAAATTACAAACAAACTATTAATATTAAATGCAAAACACAAAAAAGAAAACTAAACTTTAAACTCAATATAAACAACCAAGAAATTAAAGCACTTTATAACATTTATGCAGATCTATATAAACCAGCTTCAAAATCTCTACCATCACTTTCACTACTTCTTCAGAAATCCTCCTAATACAAAACACAATAATAAACCCTATATACCAAAACCAACTTATAAACTGTTACAAAAAATTACTATTTCTTGAACCAACTAATATACATGTTTATACAGATGCTTCTATAAACCTTGCACCAAACTTAACATGAACAGAACTAGCAGCACTCATTTCTTTATTTCTTATTTTACCTCCTAACTATTCAATTTACATTTATTTAGACAGCTTATCTACTATACAAACTCTTACTAATTCAATACCTTATAACTACAACTCTCAAATCAAACAAAACAACTGGGATATTATCCATATTCTAAACTATCTAACCAAGTTCAAAAATATCAATTATACTATGCACAAAGTTAAATTATATTCAAATATCACTTTACATAATATTGCTAATGCTTTAGCTAAACAAGATGCAAAAAAAACAGAACTAAAATATAATCTTGACCATTTTTATTTACCTACTTTCTTTACTTGGAAAGAAATACTAATTACATACAAGCTTCATAAATTTTGCAAAAACATTTTTTCTATTCAAACATTTAACAAAC
>CAJVQA010001716.1:0-24351 GCA_910591915.1 Cetraspora pellucida
ATAAAGTGTACCTTTTGCCCTTCCCTGCCAATTCTAAGTTCCTACACTTCAACCCAGACATAATGACCTTTTAATAATAAAATATGATATTCCTCCTCTAGGATAATTCCTACAGGCAAGGTTGTTATTGTGTGTTTATTTAATAAAAGTTAATCTATATACTGTTATTATCTCAAACTGTTTGCTACTGCTATGTAGTAAAGTGAACTACTACACCTCCACCCCATATATATTTGCAATAGTCAATCACTGTACCAAGTGATCTTGTTACTTGGTTGTATTGTACCAAGAAGGCTGCAACTCTGTAACAGCTTTACTAAAGCATAAATCAGGTCAAGTTTCACATTACTTTTTTTTTCTATAAAAGTAATTCTATTCTTTACTGATTTTATCTTTTTTGTTTACATAATATGAATCAGGCTTCACTAAAATATAAATCAGGTCAGTTTCATGTTACTTTTTTTTCTATAAAAGTAATTCTATTCTTTACTAATTCTAACTTTTTTTTTTTTATATAATCTGAGCTAGGCTTTGCTAAAGTATTTTGTTCTACATAATCAGATCAGGTTTTGCATTACTTTTCTTTTATAAAAGTAATTCTATTCTTTACTTATTCTAAAATTTTTTTTTCTTACATAATCTGAGCTAGGCTTTGCTAAAGTATTTTGTTTTATATAAATCAGATCAGTTTCGTGCTTCTTTTTTTTCCTATAAAAGTAATTCAATTCTTTACTTATTCTACTTTTTTTTTTCTTGTATAATATGAACCAGGCTTCACTAAAGCATAAATCAGGTTAGGTTTTGCATTACTTTTTTTTTCTATAAAAGTAATTCTATTCTTTAATGATTTTACTTTTTTTTATATAATATGAACTGGGCTTTGCTAAAGTATAAATCAGATCAGTTTTATGTTACTTTTTTTTTATAAAAATAATTCTATTCTTTACTGATTCTATTTTTTTTTTTTTACATAATATGAGTTAGGCTTTGCTAAAGCATAAATCAGGTCAGTTTCATGTTAGTTTTTTCTATAAAAGTAATTTCATTCTTTACTAATTCTATATTTTTTTTTCTTATATAATATGAGCTGGACTTCACTAAAATATAAACCAGATCATGTTTCATGTTAATTTTTTTTTCTATAAAAGTAATTTCATTCTTTACTTATTCTAAAATTTTTTTTCTTACATAATCTAAACTAGGCTTCACTAAAGTATTTTGTTTTACATCAATCAGGTCAGTTTTGTGCTTCTTTTTTTCTTTATAAAAGTAATTTTATTTTTTACTGATTCTACTTTTTTTTTTTTGTATAATACAAACTAGGCTTTACTAAAGTATAAATCAGATCAGGTTTTATATTACTTTTTTTTTCTATAAAAGTAATTTTATTCTTTACTGATTTTATCTTTTTTTTTATATAATATGAACTGAGCTTCACTAAAGTATAAATCAGGTCAGTTTCATATTACTTTTTTTTCTATAAAAGTAATTTCATTCTTTACTAATTCTAACTTCTTTTTTCTTACATAATATGAGCTAAGCTTTGCTAAAGTATAAATTAGGTTAGGTTTTGTATTACTTTTTTTTTAATAAAAGTAATTCTATTCCTTACTGATTTTAAATTTTTTTTTTTTTTATATAATCTGAGCTAGGCTTTGCTAAAGTATTTTGTTTTATATAAATCAGGTTAGGTTTTGCATTACTTTTTTTCTATAAAAGTAATTCTATTCTTTACTTATTCTAAATTTTTTTTTCTTATATAATCTAAACTAAACTTCACTAAAGTATTTTGTTCTACATAAATTAGGTCAGTTTTATATTTCTTTTTTTTCTATAAAAGTAATTCTATTTTTTACTAATTCTACTTTTTTTTTCTTATATAATATAAACTAGGCTTCACTAAAGCATAAATTAGATCAGGTTTCATATTACATTTTTTTCTTATAAAAGTAATTTTATTCTTTACTGATTTTATCTTTTTTTTTACATAATATGAATCAGGCTTCACTAAAGTATAAATCAGGTCAGTTTTGCATTACTTTTTTTTTTATAAAAGTAATTTCATTTTTTACTGATTCTAATTTTTTTTTTCTTATATAATATAAGCTGGGCTTTACTTAAGTATAAATTAGATTAGGTTTTGTATTACTTTTTTTTTTTATAAAAATAATTCTATTCTTTATTGATTCTAACTTTTTTTTTTTTATATAATCTGAGCTGGACTTTGCTAAAATATTTTGTTCTACATAAATCAGGTTAGGTTTCGCATTACTTTTTTTTTTTATAAAAGTAATTCTATTCTTTACTGATTCTAACTTTTTTTTTTTTTATATAATCTGAACTAGGATTCGCTAAAGTATTTTGTTTTATATAAATTAGGTCAATGTTGGACTTCTTTTTTTTCTATAAAAGTAATTTTATTTTTTACTAATTCTATTTTTTTTTTCTTACATAATCTGAGCTGAGCTTTACTAAAGTATTTTGTTTTACATAAATCAGGTCAGATTTCATGTTATTTTTTTTTCTATAAAAGTAATTCTATTCTTTATTTATTTTAAAATTTTTTTTTCTTACATAATCTGAGCTGGATTTTGCTAAAGTATTTTGTTCTATATAAATTAGGTCAGTTTTGCACTTTTTTTTTTTATAAAAGTAATTCTATTTTTTGCTTATTCTAAAATTTTTTTTTCTTATATAATCTGAGCTAGGCTTTGCTAAAGTATTTTGTTCTATATAAATCAAGTTAGTTTTACACTTCTTTTTTTTTTATAAAAATAATTCTATTCTTTACCAATTTTAACTTTTTTTTTCTTACATAATCTGAGTCAGGCTTTACTAAAGTATAAGTTAGTTTAGATTTCATATTACTTTTATTTCTATAAAAGTCATTTTATTCTTTATTGATTTTACTTTTTTTTTATTATTATATTATCCTAGCTAGCTTTGCTAAAGTGTTATTTTTTTTAAATAAAACTAATTTTATTCTTTACTAATGATTTTTTTCTTGCATAATCTAAGCTAGTTATAATTAAATATTTTATAATATTCTGAATATTTACTTCACAAAATACATTAAGTATATATGTAAATTAATTATACTTGTCTGTAAAGTGTACTGTTGGTGAAATGTTTGTCAGTAAAATGTACTGTCAGTGAAATAAGCTTGTCAGTATAATAATTGTCTGTGAATTGATTGTTGGTAAAATAAACTTGTCAGCAAATTAAACTTGGTAGTAAATTAAATATTGGTAAAATAATTGTCTATAAAATAAACTTGTTAGCAAATTAAATAATAGTAAAATAAGATGTTAGTGAATTGAGTGTTAGTAAAACAAACCAAATCCAAAAATTTTACTATTTAGTTTATAAATAATTTCAATATAGTATCCTCTACTCTTAAACTATTAAAATAAAAATAACAAAACAATATTCCTAACCAACTAATTCATAATTGACCAACAAACTCTAATACTTCAACTAGATTACTATTACAAAATAGGTTATTCTATATCTATAGTTGCAATTGCAGACTTATTGATCAACAGTATATAGGTGATTTCTACAACTCTTATATTTGCTCATTACAAAGAGAAGCAAATAAAAAACTATTTAAATAGATATTTAAATAAATAAACTATAATACTCTTACCAATAACATTTTATATTATCAAATTTAGATAAGTTTTAATCACTCTAGTAGGTTTAGATTACAGATAAATTAGATAAAATTAGATAATAATTTTGTTTATAGTCTGAGTCTCATTTTTGTAAAAAATTTGTAAATTGACTCTGGCTTATGTTAACTTATGTAGTTGCCTATAACAAATT
The DNA here is from genome assembly GCA_910591915.1 of Cetraspora pellucida. Classification (NCBI taxonomy): domain Eukaryota; kingdom Fungi; phylum Glomeromycota; class Glomeromycetes; order Diversisporales; family Gigasporaceae; genus Cetraspora; species Cetraspora pellucida. The sequence goes on from CAJVQA010001716.1 coordinate 3,829, forward strand.
AATAATAAAGATAAAGGAAAAATCTTACCTTAATACAAAAAAAAAATAATTTTATTTTAATCTGTTATAATAATTATTTAAATAATTGTATTTTTTTATAAAAATTTATATACAAATACACAGTTATTACTGTTAGCTATTATTACTTATATTATTTTATTTTAATTTATTGCTATAGATAATTTAATTTTAAAGTTTTATATTTTTTAATATTATTCTTAAAATACTTGAATTTTATTAAAATATCAAAAAAAAATATGTATTTTTTTGTTAAAATCTGTTAACTAACAGAAACAATCTTTATTATAAATTTTTATATTAAATATATATACATACTGGATTTGTATTTGAATTTATTGATTTTATAATATTGTTCTGAATACACTATCTTTGTATTAAAAAATATACATTATATATATTAATCATATCAAAATTTAATATAACTAATTAATCAAATTTAATCAGATTAATATAACTGATTAATTGAATTTATGTAAATATAACTGAATAATTAGATTTAATCAGATTAATATAACTAAATAATCAAATTTAATTGGATTAATATAACTGAGTAATTAGGCTTAATTGAATTAATATAACCAAATAATTGAACTTAACCAGATTAATATAACTTAATAATCGGATTTGAATTAATATAACTGATTAATTGTACTAATGTACTTAATTATATATTACCGAAATAAAGAACTAGAGGAAAGACCTCTCTTATAAAAAAAAAAAAAATAAAATAATATATATATATATATAACTGATTAATCGAATTTAGCTGATAATATAACCGATTTATATTCAGTTTTGATTTTTGAAAAGTTGCTGAAACCAGTTAAAAATAAACCTGGTTCCAACCACTAGCCTAGCATCAACACCCTAAAAAATTTCACTACTATTTTGGGTTTCAAGATCCGGTATAACGCAAAAAAAAAAAAAAAAAAAATTTAAAACAAATCCAAAAATCGGCCATAACTCAACATTTTACCTATGAAACTGTTTTTATTGCGAAATTTTGGTATCAGAAAGACTCTTTCTGACCTAACTTCATAGCAAACCTTAACCATAATTTAACTGTGATGCTAGGGTATTACAACATGATTATTATTACGCTTTGCAAAATTCTGTGATCCCCCTTGTGATTGCTAAAGCTGATCAAATTATTATAAATATAACCCAGATTTATGATAAATTGGCCAGCTTTACAATCACGATCATTTTATAAATATATAATAATCGAGGTCACAGAATTTCGCAAAGCGCAATAAATTCAATAGAGATTCTATGATTGTAATCAACATAAAATAATTATAATCGATTAATTTAAAATTGCTTGTAATCGCTTTTTTGTATTTGAATGCGTGAGAGTGAAAACCTGGAAACCGATCATAGTAAATCATTAAATCGGATTTCCAGGTTTTCACTCATTTGGAATTTCCTAGTTAAATTAGGTTAGAGGGTGTTATGTTGTGGCTAACGCACGTCAGATGACTACCAGACGACCGGCGTCAAATGATCTGCAATAATTGGCTTGTAAGTTTCACTCTAACCCTAATCCTAGCTCAGGCCGGGCGTCATCTGACGCAAGGATGTATCTGAGGCACAACATATATATTATCCCTTAACTCTGTAAGTCGAATTGCCGGTACGTAGATACCCAATCGTCATCACGTTTTTTAGCCCCCAAAATTGCTTGCGCAGTTCTGCGGACATTTTGAGGTAGTACAAAATCGTGATTTCAAAGAACCCCAAAAAGTGAGCGAAGAAATAAAAGGAGAGAGAAGTGGTGTGCTAAAAAAAATGACATTTTTCGAAGATTATCGAACAAACAGAGTTAGTCTTGCCGAGAAATGCAACTCGCAGGTAAATTTGCCTGCGAAACGGTGTAACGGTAAGGGATAAAAATCAACCCCAAAATGCTGGTTTTATATAAAAATTCCGAATTCACTTAAAGTCCGTTTCCACTTACAACATATATATTTGATTATAATCGATTTTGATTTAACTCGACTTACCAGAACACAAAACTTATTGTTAAATGCCGGAGATCTCCGTTTACGTAAGACAATTTTCATCAGTCGGGAAAATTTTCGTGCACTGATCCCTACCAATAGCAACCAATTAAGATCAATCGATTTAACTGTTTGTAATCAATTATAATAGAACCAGATGAAACCACCTTCATGTGATGATGTTTCCCCTGTTGTATTATAATCAGGTTTTAAAATTTCCTGATGTAAGTCGAACAGGAGGCGACTACATCGACTAGACCGACTGACTCAAGTTATGATACAATATGTGAAGATGTGATTACAAATCTTTGGTCGTAAGTTTTTTTAACGTGATCTTGCGGAAGTCAATTAATTTGACCATTTAAGACATATACAATTGTATGCCATATGTCGGTTGACACTTGCTTTGCTTCTAACGCTAACAAATATAGTAATATTCCCCAGTTTTTTTTTCTATGGCTATACCCCCAATCACGATTTACCCCTTAATCTGATAGTATAATCAAGTATTTAGAATTTAAACTAGGAAGGTAATTCAAATTATTTTGGTTTTTGCATAAAGAGCTTAAGTCATTAATTTTAGATATATGCTAATGATATATTGTTAATAACAATGGTCAAGCCGTTATTAAATATTTAAAAATATTTAGATAAATTTTTTTTAAACTTACAGCAAGGATACTATATTTCAATAATATCTCAATTGTTTCAGAATCTTGTAGGTTCACAAGCTTTTAAAGTTTATTAGAATTGACTAGGCCGTTATTGAGACATAATTAATTCCGGGTGTTATTTCTGTAATACAAAAAAAAATAAACAAACTTTTGCGATTATGAACTTTTTTTGGGGGTTTTTAGAATTAGGTTTATGTATTCGGAGAAAAAAATTATGGATTGTAACAATAAATTATACTTCTAATTACGCATATTATGTACTCTTGTGATAGTTATACTAACTTTTAAGGATCATTATAAGGTTGGTACAATGTAAGATAATTATCGCGTTTTACCGAATAAAAAACATCCAAAAACTTTGAAATTTTTGGTCTCTCAGTGTACCCAATAACGATAAGTTGAAACCATTTTGGATTTTTATTCGTGAAAGTTCCCGATTCCGATTTTTAAGGGTGAATTTTTTTTGTACGTATTGCATTTAAAGGTTACATGAAAATATGTTACGTAGTTAGTAATTTTACTGCGTAACCGTTATAAAAAAATTTTGGGAATTTATAGAACTTCCATATTTAGAATCAAGACGACGAGAAAAAGAACTTTACATCCATTATATAAATAGGTTCTGCATTATTCTCTTGCACATTTATGTGCATACATTCACTTACCGCTACGTACAAATTTAATCTTGTATGAAGTTACGTACGAATTTTAATGGCTTGAAATGAGTTACGCTAATTGAGTCGCACTGATCCCATACATACTTCAAATGGTAACTGACACTAGAATACACTAGAATAATGATATTATTTATAAATAAAAATTTGAGTTAATTCTTAATTAACTACGTACGTAGACTTTTGCATATGTCAACCTCATTTGCAACACAATATATTATTTTGGACACGAGCAGCAGGCTTTTTAAATTGCTTAACTAGCCATTCATTTTCAGAAATATATTTCCAAATTATAATAATAGAAAGACTATTTACTGATTGACGAATAAATTTTGATATTCACAATGCAAGCACTACATAACGATAATGTTCCTTATTTAAACTCTGAAGAATTTGGATAGGTGATTTACGGATCAAGTTTCCAATTTTTTTCTTTTAAATTGTATATAAAGTGCAATCAAAACAATTCACCAATTTTTTATGATATTTTTATCCTTGTAAATATTTTATAAATTAACGGTAAATAAAGATTTTTGTTTATTTCATATGATATCACAGCGAAACTTTTCTGATAAATGACATTGTAACTGGTAAACCACAACTATTCATTATTAACATTTTTTTCTTAACGTTTGTTTTCAGTTTCACAAAAAAAGAAAAAAAAGAACTCGATCTTGTATTTTGCGAAAATTTTAAACCGATAACGACGAATTCGCAAACATTCTTATCTTCATTGTTATATATCATGGACTGCCGAATAATATTATTCGCATTGTGTTTTTATGCGTTGATGTTACTTAATATAGTTTGTCTCGGGTTTGGTGAGTTAATTTAATGGTTAAAAAGAAAAGAAATTTGCTTACAATTTTCATTAATGATTGTCAATTATACAGAAATTACAAAACTTGTAATTTTTAGTAAACTTGAAGATGAAGATATTAGGATGGATTCAACTATCGAAGACATGTAATTATTTATATGTCATTCCCTTCAATGTAATTTCACATTCTCAACTCTTTTTTTCTGATTCAGTTATTTAGCATTGACGGCTATAACTCTTCTTAAAGATAGTAAGTATTCACTTTTCGTCTTAAAAGAGTTAAAAGAGTTATTATTAAAAGCATATTAAATAATTATTCATACAGTTACTTTTACATGCGCAATTTGTCGAGGATCGTATAGTCTTTATAAACAACGAGAAAGAGCAAGAGTATGTTTCATCTTTATACTCGCGTGGACAGTAATTCCAGGTATTTATTTATGTTTTTTTTATATAATGTATATTTCGATAATTATGCGCATATATACGATTCTTATACAAACATAATTTTTCTTTTGAATAAAGCAACCTACACCGTATTCCTTTTCCAAGATTTAGACTCAATACCATTAATTTGCCCTCGAATCTATCACTATAAATCACAAATATTAAATCAAGCATGTATGATTAGAATGCTAGATTTCTTACTAATGTGGTCATATACCGCCTTATTTTACCTTACAGTCCTTCTTGAAATAATACGATATTTATTCAATCACAATTCTGATGATGATTTAGAGGATGGGCAAAATGAACCAAAAAGGTCTTATCGAACACTATTTTCGATATCGGACATGTCAACACATTCTGAAAATAACGTTTCAAGCGATAAAAATGTGACTCCAAATAATGGTCATCATAGTCATCATAGTAGTTGTAGTACAACATCAAATAGTCCATTATCGCGACCAAAACCTACATATAAAAATTCTTTATTTTCACCACCTTCTCATGAACAGAATTAATTTATTCTTGAAAAATCATGCGATATGGCAATCATACGATATAAATTTGCACTATCGTTAAATATATAAATAAACTTGTATCATCAATTTTTTTAAAATATTCTGTATAGACTTAATAATAATAAAAAAATAAATAAATAAAACGTAATATACAAAGAAAATCTTTTTTTTTTTTAATGAAACGATTTTCTTTTATTTTTAGCAAACCTTTACGTTTCTAAAGTACCTTGATTTTATTTAGGAAATAAATTTTAAAATTATTACCGTTACCGCTTCTACACTTCGATTTTCGAACGATAGCGCTTTTTGGGATACTAATTTAGTTAGAACATATACGCTACACATACGCATTTGTCATATAATAAGCCGTAAACCAGGAACTACGTATTATCATTTTTATCTGAAATACGTATCAAGTACGTATGTACTGTACGTACGTAACAGCAGCGGTTGAGAAAAATTGCCCAAATTAATGCAATATTCGCCTGGTACAATCTTTGTTAAGAGTTTGGGTTGTTACATTAAAACCAAAAACCACATATAACCGGTTCGCATACGGACCAAGGCCTCTTAGTTTATATAATAACATCCTATAAAAGTATGGTTATTATGATATAATAATTATCATTAGTCATAGGTATTCAAACTTACATTTGTGACATGGATGCAGTAATGCACGCCCTAAGTTGGCTAATCTTAAATCGACCCTAATTTAGTTTAAATCATTATTTAGAATTTGATTGTGTGATGCATTGTAAACATTGATCAAGAGATAAAATCACTGATTTTAAGGAGATTATTTATTATTCTTCTATCAGCTATGTTTATATATATTTCTTATATGTACTTACATGATTTCCGATCAGAAATTAACATGTATTTGCGGCAATTGCAGAAAAGCTCCTACCGCTAGTGTAACTGCTCAGTGATTGTGATACAAATTGGCTCATCAGCCTATTGATTATCTCTAATAACTATAATGGAAATATTTGATGGATGATGCCGGGTTTATTTTCGGTCACATGTTCAGTGGAAAACAGTAGTCAATTCAAATTACGTAATGTTTTTTCTACTTTGACCCGGGTTAAAGTCACTCAAATTATTACTAAGACCATTAACGTCATGTAATCAAATTATATCGTTATAGCGATAGCGATAGGTTAACTTTAACCCAACTGAAAATAAAATTCTTTATTGTTTAATTCGCGAATCAACCCGAATTGATTGATTACACAACTGTGTAAATCGTATTACATATGAAATATATCTATCTTTATAAATCCTTTATAAACTGTAACACAATGTTTAACTAGATCGAGTGATTCGAGTACTATGATTCGTGATTCGTGAGTTGATACAAGCCTTAACGTTAATCACTAGAATTTTGATAAGAGAAATCCTCAAAAATGTGCCAATTTACTAAACACAAGTTGGATTGAGTCTGTAATAATAACGATCTTATATATAGAGATATGCTTCGCAGACATAACCTTTGCATATATCCAATATATATTGCGTGATTTACGCGAGGTATTTGTATGAATCTCTTATGAGACAAAAAAATTGTAATCTAGCACATTACAGTTTTTAGTGACAAATTACTGTATATCAAATTTACTAGCATAAATTCCATTGATTGCTGTGATTTTTATCAAGTTTACCTTTCAAAGTGAATGTAATCATCTCACACGAAGGTACATCTCTAGTCTTGTCTTATTAATGGGTCGAAATGTTAAATTAATATTAGAAAATCGTGTAATATTTAAATATCAACCAAAATTTTAACCACGAATCAATCTTTAGCCTGATATGTATTACTAGCAGAAATTCAAAAAATAACTTTAATAAATTTTGACAAATTTCTTATTAAGTGGTTACTTATATTTCTACGAATTAATTTCAACAAATTTTCAATGAATTTCGATAGCCATTTATTAAGAGATTACTTACACTTTTGACGAATATAAAGTGAATTCCGATGAGATATTTTTAGCTTTGACCCAAGTTGACTTATGATTTACTTTTTGTCTGTTGAGATCGGATTTCTTTTGCTAGTTTAAATACTTTAAAGTCCACTGAAAGTATTTTCGAACAACTTTTAGTTTACTTTTAGTTTACTAAAAGTGTTTAAAGGTCTTACCTACCATATATGCGCAATTTAATACCCATAGCCATTATCATTATTTCGCGTAAATAAGTTTTTACTGAAAGTTAAATCTTACTAAACGCTAAAATATTTAAATGTTCAAATAGTCTTACTGTATATTGCTAATTTATTTGTAATTAACATTAATAAAACTTTGATATTAGCCGTACAAATTTATAGCTGTTTTCATAATCCCTGAAACACCTAAAAATTATTTTTCACCCGATTCGATTTTGTGATTTCGGCATGATCGGTCATAGGAGTTATTTTTGTATCATATGTAATACTTATTTTCGCGGCTGATGCTGAAATTTGAGGTCTCAATTTGAAAATATAAGCCCTACCAAAATCTGCATATACGGTTTATTTGTCAATTATAACCTAAATTCAAACCCATCCCTAAAAAAAACATCCCCAAAAAATTTAAAAATTCATATCAAAATCAGTGCGACACTTATTCTACAGCTACGGATCGTTAATACTATTAAATTTTCGGTTAAATATTTGTCCGGTGTTTAGTTTAGTTTGCACGTAAATTTATAGGAGACAAGTTATAGACTTTTATCACGTCACTCTGGTTATATCACCGTTATGACATATTAGCCAATTATAGGTTATGATCTGGCAATTGTAGGTTATCGTTATGATCTGTTATGGCAATTATAGGTTATGATCTGGCAATTGTAGGTTATGATCTGTTATGGCAATTATAGGTTATGACCTTATAACCTGTTATAAAATTTATACTATTAAATTATGACCAACTTGGTCATATAAAGCGGGATATGACCCGCACTGGGTTATATAGACACTCTCAAAAACAAAGAAATTGTCGATATATCTAGGTGTGGTCTTGGTAGATTTCACCGACGGCCTATTTAGCCAACACCATTGTACGGACAGACCATTTCCCAATATTACATTTTACTGACAACCAATTACGTCAACACTCTATTTCACTAGGAATGGCAAATAATTTAGAACATTCTGTTTTAAATCAGGTTTATATTGCCTTAAAATGATTTTTTACGTTTTAAAAAAAAATCATTACTGATATTGATATCTGATATCATGATTAATAATACTATGGCCATAATCATGATTATCCCTTACACCGTTTCGCAGGCAAATTTGCCTGCGAGTTGGAAAATTATAATCTAATGGTACATGACATCATAAGAAAACTAAATCGAGAATCTTGAAAAATGTTATTATTTTAGCACAGTCTTTCTATCCTTTTATTTCCTTGCTCACTTTTTCGGGTCCTTTAAAAATCTCATTTTTGTACTACCTCAAAATGTCCAAATACTAGACTAATGCGTGGCATTGTGTGTCCCGAGCTCATGACATAACAAAAACGCATAAGCATCATATTTTTTAAACACGCGTGCGGACGGACAAAAAATTTCCAAATTACATTTTTGATGTGATTCTTCATAATGTTTATTCAGATGCATCAAAAAGAAACTATCTTTGGTCATAATGCATCAAAAACGTAATTTTTATATCACCTTGCGTAGACACAAAAGTCCGTCGCTACGCTCCGGACAATTAATTACCTTCGAATTTTTGATGTGTGTATTAGTATCAGCGACGTAACTGCAGAACGCAAGCAATTTGGGGGGGCTAAAACTGTGAAGATGATTGGGTATCTATGTACCGGCACTTCGGCTTACGGTGTAAAGGACAAATTGATTCTTCTGACTTTGACTTTTGTAACACAAACTGATGACATATTTTGATTAACGAAAAAATTCATGTCAACACTGAAGTTGAAATTAACCTAAAAACCACCAAAAGCAATTTTTTACCTTCCCTATATTTCACTGACTTCGTTTCAACGACAGCCACTTCTACATCTGGCCAATACTAACTAAGGTCGTTCTCAAGCACCTACCTCTATGATTTATAAAGTGATCTGATTGGCTAGAAAAAATAGATCGTGATAACTATCTAAATCAAAAAAACCTGGACTTAACACCTATCTTTTTTTTTCATAGAGTTACGTTGATTGGCTAAAAATTTCCATTGATAGAGTAACCAGGAAGATTGCTCAACATATATTTCTTTCCTTTTTATTTTTATACGTATTATGGATCTTCAACAAAACTATCATCGGCGACAAAGAATTATTACACTACTCTTCATATTGGAAACCCTTTTATCCAACCAAAGATACTCGAATACTCAAATGCAAAGAACAAGCATCTATTACCTTCTTACTTTTAATTATGTAATATTGAATTCAGTTATTCCACTCGCTTTTTCTTTGCTCAATACAAGAGCACAATGCCAACTAAGACCCAAAACTGGAGGGTTTTGGATTGAAGTTTTTCCATTTTTAGTAGATAGGGAAGGTTACAACTCTTTTCGGCGGCACTTTCGTATTAATTTAGCTACTTTCCAAGCTATTGTGGCTTATTTAGAAACTCATCCAGTTTTTATGTCAAATGCACCTAATGCAACACCTGTGTGGAAACAGGTTGTGATTGTATTATAGCGGCTAGCAAATGGGGTTGAAATACGAATGCTAGAGCAAACATTAGGCGTAAGCCAAGGATCTGTAAGCCACTTTACAGACCGATTTTTAAAGGCATTACTAGATTTGGAAAACGATCTAATTGCATGGCCACAAGGATCACGTTTAGTAACTGTAACATGAGGATTTGAAAATAGTGAAGCCGAATTTGGAAATCCTAAATTACCAAATGTTATTGGCGCAATGGATGGATCTCATATACCCATTCATCCACCTTCTGAAAATGGTGTACGATATGTTAATCATAAAAATTTTCATTCTATAAATCTTCTGGCAGTTGTTGATCACGAAGGGTGCTTTACATATATACATGCTGGTGAAGCAGGCTAGTAATTTAATTATACTTTAATTTATTTATTTGGTTTTTTTTTTATTTTTATTTATTTTTTTTATATTTTATTTTATTTTATTTTATATTTTTATTTTATTTTTAATTTATTATAGAAAGTGTACACGATGCTCGTGTGTTTTATTGTTCTTCTCTTTTTCATGAAATTTCATCGAATGCTGAATTGTGGGTTCCGGGTGGTACTTACATTATCACTGATACAGCATATCCTCTTTGAATGTATTTGATGAAAGCATACCCTGATCATTACGCACTAACACAATAAGAAAAACGTTTTAATAAAGTTTTATCATCAATGAGGATGGTTATTGAACGTGCATTCGGGTGCTTGAAGGGATGATGGAGAATTTTATTAAATGAAATATATTGCACTGATATGGAAAGAATTATTAAAATTATACATGCATGTTGTATACTACATAATTTCTGTATTGATATGGGGGATTTATTTTTTTTAGAAGATGGTAAATTAAATAATAATATAAATAGTAATGAAAATAGTATAAATGAAGCTATATCAATAGATGAAGCAAGGGAAGAAACGGCAGGTAATCGAAAAAGGGAATATTTAGCAGATCTTCTTATGAACTTATATTAAATAAGCTTTAATGTTTAATGCAATTAATAATTAGCAATATATTATTAAAATATTTATATTTATTTAGAATTTCAATAGGAATTGCCTAAAAATATCCATCTGTTCGTCGTGTTGTTTTTGTTGAACCTCAAAAGCATGCATATACTGATCTCTAATAATTTCTGAAATAACATCTGTTTGATCCTTAATAAGAGCTCGAATTTCTTCAAATTTGATTTTTCTTCATTGCATGTGCTTTTTCGTTTTTTTACTTCACTCTATATACTTGTAAATATTTGATTAGAATAATAATAATAATAATAATAATAATAATAATAATAATAATAATAATAAAGGTAAATAACTTTTATCTCATCAGCATCTTGATCTTTAATGCTCTCCTGCATTTTATGCTTAATTCTGTAGATTGAATCGCTTGTAATAGGTGCAGTTACACTGGGATCCCTTTTTAAAAATATATCCATATCATCAAAAAATTTTCAGTTATTTTGAATGGCCTCTTCTCTGGTAGTTGAAATTCTATCTTTGATATCACGATATTTTTGAAGAAGCGCATCCCATTTCTGCTAAATTGATGTCTTTGTGCGTTCTTTTAAGACTGAACTTGCAGCATCAGAAGTTTGTATATTTGAAGTAATCATATTCCAAATTCGGCCTTTTTCCTTTGGATCTCTTACATTTTTTAACTTTTTTTGATATCTTCCTACTTTATTAATAAGCATGCGGGTTTCTGTTGAGGTCCATCGGTTAGTTGATCGATTAGATACACTAGACATAACAAAAGCTGATGTTGGATCATGAGAAACAGTGGAAATAGTGGCAGAACTTGGATTAATAGCTATAGGATCAAGAGGCGAAGAATTTTCTTGATCACGTGAGATATTTAAAGAAAGCTGAAATAATGAAATCTAAAAAAAGTTATTTTTTATGTTTATAAAGTTTATGCTACTATAAAAAATAATCTTTTACTAGTTCATTATATTTAGATGTTAATTCGTTTAAAGAATCCACCTGAAGTTGTGTAGTGGAGAATTGCCGTTGTTGTAACAATAAATTGGTTGTTAAATTTGATAAAGGAGAAGGATGGATGGCTGGGGACAAAGTTTCAAAAGACAAAGGGTTAGCCACTAAAGGTTTTGGAGCTAAAGGCTTAGGTGCTAACATTTTAGAAGCTGAAGTTTTAAAAGCTAATGGTGTAATCGCTTTTTTTCTTTTTGGAGACATTGGTACAATAGTATTGTAATGATAGTAATGTAACAATGGATAAGATTGAAAATGCTCAAGCAATCATTACGATCATTATTTCAATTGATTGTAATGCTTATGTGTCATTTCAATCATTATGCAATCACATAGAGGTAGGTGCTTGAGAACAACCTAAAGCAAGACAACCTAATCTAAATCAGCCAAATTTGTCAATGAAAAAGGGATGGTAAAAAACATTTCGGGTTTGCAGATAAATGCCATCATGTGACTAAAAAGTGGCAAAAATTAAATCCTACAAAATTTTTCCTCCCTTGTAATCTTGACCAATCGAATTTTAAGATCAAGTGTAACGTAAAAATTAAACTGACTTTTTTATAAAAACAACAGAAATAGCTCTAAAATTATTAGGAAACCATTTTCTGCGACCTAATTAAAAATGTTTCTCGTGAAATTCTACCAATAGCTGTCATATTTTTCTAAATAAATAAATTGATTATTATGAGGTAATTGGATCACAGTATATCAGTAGGCAAGTGGAAAATGATAAGAATTAAACCTTTGTCTTTTCCGCGAACTTGACTTTCGTTCTGGTTATATCGATCCCTCCTTTTCTCTCTGGAAATTGAACAGAATTTGCCTGCCAGGACGGCAGTCATAGCAAGAGAATGGTCGAAGAATTGAACAGGTTTTTTGAGTATAGGTGTCATTTAAAATTGTAGTCTACCCAGAAGTGTGACAATATTCAAATGAATTGGCTTGCCAGGACAGCAGCTATAGTAAGAGAACGATCTAAGTATTGATCAATTTTTTGAGTATATAGTTTATTTAAATTGTGGCCTGTCGAGATGACAGTCACAATAGGGTGATAACTTGTTGAAATGACAGCTAATGCATCACATATTCAAAAAAAGAAAAAAACTTGATAGCCAGCTGATATTTGTTAAGGCTGTGCAGATTGCTTGTATATGTTTTCCATAATAATTTAGTCCAACAAAATGAAAGACAAACCAAATCCTTTTCTTAGACAAGGTATTTCTCTGATAATCATTTTCTCGACATAAAATTAACCTGATTTAGAGTTAGTGCTGATTAGAATTATTTGTCAAAGAATAGTTTTCGGGAAAAATGTCTTGTTTAAGAAAAAGATTGTCGAAACATGTGGGCTGTCATCAATAGAAATCAAGCAAATTTACATTTGAAAAAAAATTAATGCCTTAACTTCATAGCTTATATCTTGATTGATTATAAAACTATATTAATAGTTTAATATTCAAAAAGAAGCTTACGATCTAAGCTTTCTTTTGAATATTAAACCATCAAGATAGCTTTAAAATCCATCGAGGCATGAGCTATAAAAGTTAAGGCATTAATTTTTTTTTAAATGTAAATTTGCTTGATTTCTATTGACGGCAGCCCATGTACTGTTAAATATATGTCTTATCGAAAAATATGCTGCATATGAAATAGCATGACAGCACTGCTGTACAGTGACTTCAAAAAGAATGCATCACCTGAAAGTAAAACTTAAAATGTTGATATCTTGTGATCTAAATATTACTGTATTATGAAATTCATAATTTAGATTTGTCATAACTCAAAGTTTCCATGTATATGAAGGATTTTTTTCTTTATTTCAAAAAAATTTGAACAAAAATCTAGAAAAATTATGCATTTTTTTTCAGCTGTTGTAATAAACAAATATTGGACTACAATGCATAGTTTTTTTGTGTTTCAAAACAACTCTTTACTATATATAAAAATTATACCTTGTAACCTTTCTGTCTTTTGTAAAAAAATTGTAAACTATATGGTTCAGTTATTGTTGAAAAAATGTGTTTAAATTTATATCTTTCTTTAAGAAGAATGATCAATCTGAGAAATGACTATTCATAAAAATGTTATTTAATCAATTATTATAAGACTCAAGTATTATATGAAAGAAATACATATCTTGAGAAACTGAAAAGAGTTAGACATCATAAGTTTTTGTTTGGTCATTATAAATGAACTGTGTTGTGTTCAATATTGGACTTGCTTATAAGTTTAGTAAAATTGAACTAGAACTGGACTTATAGGTTCAATAGTTCAGTTTATAGTTTAGTGGTTTAGTAGTTTAGTTTATAAGTTCAGTGAAATGAATTTTTGGTACAGAGTCTAATACTGGTTGTGTTATATTATATCAGAAAAATATATTCTAATTATTGATTAAAAAATACTATAAAGCAAAAAAAATTTTTTGTTAGTATAAATACAATAAGTAGAATACTAGTATATATCTAAATTAAGTATAAAAAATTATATCTGTTCAAAAAAACTAAAAAAAACATTTAATATTTGCTAAAAAATACTAATTTTAAAAGTTAGAAAATTAGAATAAGGTAGTATTATCAGATAAGATAAAGTTTATAATTTTTGGTCTAATATAAAAGAATATTATTAAAAAAAGTTTCATAACCTATTAAGAGACTATCAAGTTCAGCTTATGAAAAATTTAAAGGTAACAAAATTATAATATAAGAATGTTTTATTTTAAGTAATGTTGGCAATCTCTGTTATATTTATAAAAATATAAATACTAAATTATACTATTAAGTCTTGAAGAAAGTAGTATTATTTAAATAAAAATAAAGCTAATTTTTTTTTTAAAATAACCTCTTTGGTCTTTTGACTTTTATTAATCACTTATCAGTATTGTGGTTTAATGAATCACTACAGGGGAGAGTACAATTGGCTACATATATAAATTTTCTATATTACCTATTTAAGGAGTTTGTCTGAAAGTTCTTCACCAATTGTCATTCCTAATACCTCTGCTTGGGTGTTCTACTTTAAACTCTTTGAATTTGTAACCTGTGTTAACTTACTGGATCATACCCAGATGCTCAGATCATTGTCTCAATTTTAGGACTAATTTATCCTTGAGGTAAACCTCCCAGAGCCTTCTGTACCTATTTTTACAATTGATCTAGATATCACTATAGCAGTACCAACACTTACAGTTAAGGCTGACCATTAAACCACTATGCTCTTGTAGAGTTTACTTAGACCCAGCATCTACTTCACAGCATAGTTCTGGTACTTTAGTATACTCCTGCCTTTTTACCTGTCTTTTTATCAAACTCCCAATTCAGATAGCCCATATAGGATTATGACCAGTCCATCAATATATTAGGTTAGCCTAATATTCTTTTCTTTCAGTTCATTCTGACAGTCTGGTTAGTGGTACTCCTAAAACTCCTAGTTCAGAGATTCTTGCCTGTTTAGCTATTATGACTGGATACTACAACCTTGGTATTCATTTTCCCAAGCTAGCCTTTACAGTAGAGTCATCAAAGATCTAGCTACCTCTTTACTCAGGTTTTCTCAAATGGATTTCTTGTTATCTAATTTCAATAGATTTACATAGCCACAAGGACTTATTTAGTGTTTGCACCACCCGATTAGTTGGTTTGCATTTTTCTGTGTAATGTCATACTTACACAGATGCCTTATGACCTGCCAGTTATTCTGGTATAATCATCATTACAAGTATTCTAACCTAATTATTAGTAACAGTTGCTATAATATGAATATTACATAGGTGATTATTCAAATTTTTACTGTTGATGAGATTAGAACACCCAATCTACCACTTGGAAGGTTGACAACCTGACCACTTCACTAGGTCACTACACCCTTATAAAGCTAATTTTTAACAAAATAATAATTCTAAATATATTACAAAAAGTTTGGTTTAAAGAAAATAATATAAAGATATTTAATTAGCTATTATAATCTTTAAATTTAAATCCTATAAAGCACTTATAGAATGAAATAAATTATCATTTATAAAAACTCAAATATATAATAAATTGTAAAAAACCAAAAAAATCTGAGTTGAATTAGAAATAGATACATATAAACATTTTATTAAATTTATGCTAACTTGTATTAATAAAGTAATTAAAAATAAAAAATAAATATACTAGATAATAAACAATCACATATTTAAATAATTTTATAATTATATTATTTTTTATTAAGTTTACTATAAATAAATAAAAATAAAAAAATAATCAGAAATGTAATAACTTAGTAAAATAAATAAGTTGTCAACCTTCCAAGTAGTAGATTAGGTATTCAAATCTTATTACAACAAAAATTTAAATAATTACTTATATAATACTTATATTATAGCAACTATTTCTAATAATTAAGTTAAGATACCTATAATAGTGATTATATTAGCATAACTGGCAGTTATGAGACATCTAAATAACTAGTTATACAAAAAAATACAAACTAACATTAAGTAATACAAATTCTAAATAAACCCTTGCAGTTATGTAAATCTATTAAAATTAGAAAACAAAAAGTCTATTTAGAAAGATCTAAGTAGAAAAATAATACAAATTTTTGATGATGCTACTAAAAGATAAATTAAAAAAATAGATACTAATATTGAAGTACTCAGATAGATAAGATCTCTGGATTGAAAGTCTCAAAGATATTATTAACTAGGTTATCAGAATAAACTAAAGAAAAAAGATATCAAACTAATTTAATATATTGATAGACTAGTTATAGTCTTATTTGAGTTATCTAAATTAAAAATCTGAAGAACAGTTAAAAGTATACTGAAGTACTGAAGATATGCTATAAAGTAGATACTAAGGTTCAAGTAAATTCTATACAAATATAGTAATTAAAAATATAACTTTAATTACAAGTATTGGTTCTACTATAGTAATACTAAATTAGCTATAAAAATGAATACAGAAGGCTCTAAGAAGTTTATCTTAAGAATAAAATAGTTCTAAACTTAAGATAATAACCTAGGCATAACTCAGTAATCTTAATATAAATACAAATTTAAAGGGTTTAAAATGAAACATTCAAGCAAAAGTATTAGATATAACAATTGGTAAAAAACCTTTAAACAGACTCCTTAAATAGCTAATATAAAATTTACACATATATCTAATTATATACTCTTTTTGTAGTAATTTATAAAATCATATTACCAAAAAGTTATTAATAAAGATCAAAAGACTAAAAAAATTACCTTAACAAAAAAATTATCTTAACAAAAAAAATTATTTTAACAAAAAAAATTACTTTAACAAAAAAAATAATAATAATATATTTTTATTTTTTTTAATATTAATAATGAGGTTATGCTTTTATCTTTATTAAAACTCAGTTAAACTTTTTACAAGTAGAATATACAGAAAAAATTTATATTTGAATTCTATATCTATAAGATATTAAAATTAGAGGCTCAGACAAGTTATCTGCAACCTAAACCTATTAGAGTGGCCAAGGCTCACCTAAATTTTAGAGTTTGTAATTATAATGAAAAAGTTTATTTGATATTTGATTTATTTAGAGTATCATGTTTCAATTTTAGAACTAGTAATTAAGTGTAATGCATGTTGTATTAGTAAGTTTTAAGAAGTATAAGATATTGAAGTTGGTTGAGATTGTCTGCTGAGTTGAAGTCTAGAAGCACAATATGATATTTAGATTTAAGTATAAATTTGTTGGTTAAGATAAAACAGAAGTTTAATTGAAAGTATAGTAGCAGTTTTAGTAGATAGAATAATATCTTTAATTGAATCAATCAATTTATAAGAAATTAGACCAGACAGTATTGATATTAAAGAGGGTGAATTTGGTATATTGTAATTTTGTATATAATTAAAATATTTAATTTAATTATGCAGATCAGATACAGTTCTTGGTGTTATGTCAAGAGTAGATATGTTAAAAACATGTTTAAGTAAGTTATCAATAAAATTGTTAAAAAGATGTGAAGATAGGCAAGTAGTCTAATGAAGTGGAGTACTAATTTGATTACATTAGTAACAGTTAGAAGATTGGGTATAGTTGCATTTATATAGATTATATAGAGTTGAAAGGTTATCTATAAGAATTTTTAAATAGATGAACTTAAGTTAAGATGTTTGAAAGCTATGAGAGTAGTTTGTTATTTTTTGATTATTGTTAATATAGAGTCAAGTGACTTTCTAATTAGTTTGAATTGCAATTTGTGACCATTTTTGAAAGCAATATTGAGATGACTATAGCACATAAATATGGGCATGACAAATTGTACAGATGTAATGATAAATAAGTAGTTCAATAAAGTAGTTATCAAGTTGGAGTATATAGTTAGAATTATAATAATTTTGTATATTAAATAGTAGGTATAGAAGATTAAAATGATTGTGAGCAAGGTTGTCAGCAAGGTTATTAAATTCATTATTCTGATATGCAGCTACTTTATACAGAATAAGTTGTATGTTGTAAGAGTTTGTAAAATTAATTAAAGTATACCAAAGTAAATGATATAGAGAATTGATGAATAATAATTTGAGTGATATTAAATTAGTACTATTGTATTTGAATATAGCAGATTGTGAATCAGTATAGATGTGTACTATACAGTTTCTAGATGCAATAATAATAGCAAAAAGAATTGTAGTAATTTTTGCTTTAAAGAAGCATGACCAGAACTTAGTTTGTGCTTGAAAGGTATGTAAGATATTGTTGTTTTGTACCAAGGCCCATCCAAATTCTATTGAGCATTGGGATGTGTCTGCCTAAATGACTAATTCATCAGTATAAAAATAAAGTTCAGACTTGTTGTAGTTTGAGTTGGCAATTAATTGCAGAATATTGATAAGATTACTATTATTGAAAACAAGTAGAATAAGTGATGCAAGTATATGAATATTAGCAGCATTAGGAATTTGAATAGAATGTTAGATAGCAATAGAGTAGAGCAAATCAAAGTAATTGGCATTAAGATTAAGTTGTTGATTTTGAGTATTAAATTTTTCAATAAATTTAGTTGTAAGATTAATAGAAATAAATATTATACATTTGTGAGTAATAAGATTAAAGTTAAGATTGTAGCCAGTGCATAGTTTAGTTGTAATTGAAGATGTTGGGTATAGTTGTGTAGTATGAAGCTCAATATTGTTATGTCAATAGGTAATAAGTATTTTTTTAGAAGAAGTTGATTGTCTTTTAGCTTTATCTATAATTATTTGATCTTCAAATATAGTGATAAGCTATAGTTTAAAACATTTTAAAAAATATCCTATGGTATAGCTAAAGTGATTGATTTTTGAAAATTGATAATGGTTATAAAGAGTTTAATAGTAGGAGTGATTTGTTGTAATATTTTTAAGAGTTATAAATTATAATGGCTTTCTGCCTTTAGGTATTTTATGAATTCTTGATGAAATATGTTTCTAGTTGAGGAAATAAGAATTGTCATATGTAGTAAGTTGATTAAAAAAAAGAATATGATGTTGGCAGAATTGTTTTTTAAAAGTTAGGTATTTAAAGTATAATAATAGTATTAATTTTAATGTAATTGTTTTAGTATTAACTGTGTATAGAATGTTATACATTAGGTTGGAGTAATAGATAGCTCTAAATAAGAAAAGAGCTAAATAATTTTGAAGCTAGTTGTTTGTTTATTTGGTTTATTAATTAGAAAATTAGAATAATGCAATATATTGATTGAGAACCAAAGATTATTTTATAATTGTTGAAGACAAATATAAGAACTAGTACCAAGAAGTTCAGTATTGTTAAGGTGTTTAATGAAGTTAAGAATATAATGTTGTAGTTAAATATTCTAAATATTACAAATGTTGTAAAGTTAAAAGTAAAAAAGAGTGCTAGTAGAAATTGTATGGCTAAGTTTGGCTTTTTGCTTTACAAGGCCAATGTAATAAATAAGGATTTTTTAACAAATAGCTTGGCTGAGAACAATATTTTGAATGTGATATTCAATAGTAAATATGATAACAATATTTATAATATATTGTGATAAGTATTAGTAATACATTTGGAACTAGCAATTTTAATTTTTTTTTTTCAGTATTAAGGTGACCTCTTTGGTCCAAGCTTTCTATTAATACTTATAGTAGGTACATGTTTTATATAGACATATCTATAATAAACTATTAGATGAGTGTACAACTAGCTATATGTGTAACTTTTCTATATTACCTATGTAAGAAGTCTGCTCGAGTGTTCCCTACCAGTTACTGTACCTAACACTTCTGCTTAGATGTTCCATTTAAACTCTCTGATCTAACCCTAATATTAATTTCACCAGGTTACAGACCCAGATCTATTCGCATTTGACCATAGGACTATAATTCATAGACTATTTTTATCTTTGAGATAAACCTACTAAAGCGAGCCATATTACCTCTTACTACTAACCTGGTTTGATGCTATGGCTGAGACCAACACTTTTAGTCAGAGTTATCTCTTAAACTGCTATTACTCTTGTAAAGTTATCCAAACCCTGGTATCTATCTTTCTGACTTCTTCTCTATCATCTCTTACTAGCTGCAACTCGGAACTAACTGATTCACCAGACTTCCAATTAGAGGTGGGTTTCATGCATGCGCATGATTCCTCAATCATGCGCATGAATGCGCATTCATGCGCATGATTCCGAATCATGCGCATTTTATCCCATTAAGATTTTATATAGAAAAATTAAACTATAAAATAGGTAT
>CAJVQA010001717.1:0-24348 GCA_910591915.1 Cetraspora pellucida
TAATAATAATAAAATAATAATAATAATAAAATAATAATAATAATAAAATAATAATAATAATAAAATAATAATAATAAATAATAAATTTTTTTTTGTGCTTATACTAAGATCATAGTTATTGGTAGCTATTGCCTTTATTGTATTTTAATTATAATTATATAACTTGTACAAGGTAAGTATACAGTTAGCCATATATACAACTTTTGGTTGTTTATTTTAAGTAGTCTATCTGCATAGCAAGTTCTATACTAGTTGCCATATTTGTAATCTACTAGAAGATTACTTATTTAAACACTCTAATCTCTATATTTATACTAACAAATAGCATACAAGTTTCTGTATATCTAAGTACCATCTAATCTAATTGTGACCTTTCTGTCTGTATATCTATTAAGCTATTACATATTTCAAAATATATCACCTGACTGTAAGGCTCTAAAGAGGCCTTCTGCTAACTAACTACTCACATTTAGTTTTTTGTTAATAAGGCTTACTCTTGCAGAGTTTACTCAGACCCTAGCATCAACTTCATAGCATATCTTTAGTATTTATAATATACCTCTGCTTCTGACCTCAGACTTCTAATCCAAATAGTCTAATAGGACTATAACCTGTTCTTGGTACCTTAAAGTCTGCTTCTTAAGATCCTTTTTCTCTGGTTTAAGACTTTCAGTGGTCTGGTTGGTAGTATTTCTCATCTGAGGTTCTTGTCTGCCTAATTCTTTTCATATTAATATCTGTTTTCTAGATTTAGTCTTTATAGTAGTACTGTTAAAGATCTGTGCTACTTCTCTACTCAGATCTTCCCAAGTAGGCTTCAGTTTTTCAGTTCACAGATTTATATGATTATGTAAACTTATCTTAGATTTGTATTGCCCAATGCCAGTTTGCATTTTTCTGTATAACTTCAACATTGTGCAGATGCCTTATAACCTGTTAGTTATACTGGTATAACTATGTTACAGGTACTGATTTCAACTGATTGATAGAATGCTATTGTTATAATACTGCTTACCTTCTGTTATCATAAAATTTAACCCAACACAATCCTTGTTTTGCCAAATGCTAGTACTTAATAAGTATTTATATTTAATATTATTTAAGTACTTTAAATTTTAAATACTTAATTAATATTAAATTTTATATTTATTAAATGCTTAATTTTTAAGTATTTTATAAGAATTTTAAATAAGTATTTATAACTATATTCCAACATACCTTAGCTTTAGTAAGCTTTTATTAAGTATTTACTAAATACTAAGTAAATACTTATAAATACTTTGATAAACTTTGTGATAGTAATACTAATATAACATAGATAGTTTTTTAAATTTTCATCATCAATGAGTTTTAAACTTTTAACCTATTACTTAAAGAGTTGACAACTTATCTACTTTACTAAGTTACTATACTTATAAATAATAATTAATAATAAAATAATAATAATTTATTCTATAACATTTTTGTCTCTTTTAAAATTTATTCTGTAAATTTTATGTTCTAATTAATTTAAAAAGTTGGGTGCACTTATCATTTAGCAACTTGATGATATGTATTGTAATCATATAGTTCAACTGTAGAATTATTTTACTTGATTGTAATTCAAGAACTTCATATATTTTGAGAGCATCTTTTTAAATATATTTTGCTCTTCTTGTTATTTAAGCATTTTGAATAAGGTCTTTAATCTCAAAAGAATTATTGAACTTTAAGATTATTTGTTCCAAGTAGTAGTAAGCTTCAATTTTTTTATTAAGATTATGTTAAGTATATTCAGAAGTGAATAAAAACTTTAAAATTTAATTAACTTATTTTTTTCATATTTCTTTAGAAAAAGGTTTGGTTATACTTTAGGTTGTTGGTACTGATATTTGTTTCAAATTATTTATTATTTGAGTTAGATAGTTAGTATTATTATTTTCTAACTCTGTGATTACTTTATTATGTGAAGTTTTTATTAGAGAAAGTTATATTTCTTTTAGTTGTAGAAATTCATTAATATTGAATTCTATAAAGGCTTCTATCACAGGATTTAGATCAATAACTTTTTCTGATTCTTTATTACTCTAAAGAATAATATTTTAAGATAATATGTTTAAGTGATTTTAAGATATGAAATCTGTTTCTAGATTTAAAGAAAACTGTTTAAAATAATCACTGTTTCTGGTTGTAATTTTAAAAATTCTATTTTTAGAAAAATTTATATAATTTAAGGATGTTTATATAAATTTTTAAGTATTATAATTTTCAAATAAATTGTAATATTGAAAAATTTGTATAATATTATTGTCTTTTCTTTTAGTTTTAAAAATTTCTTCTAAAAATTTCAATTATTTGATAAAAACAAAAGGTTCTTATGTTTGGTTTTTATAGTATTTAGCAAAATAATCACTATTATAGTATTTTTGTAATATTTTTCCTTTGTCATTACAAAGTTTATAGGCATTATTATTTAATTTTTCTTAAATAATAAAAGGTTTAGTTCTTTTATTTTCAATTTTAGCAAGCAAGAATGTTTTATATTCTTTTTAATTATTCATATTTTGTCATTTATTTAAATGTTTCATGATGAATTTTGGCATTTAAGTATTCTTTCTGTTTCTATTGTAATTTATTGGTCTTTTTTCTTGCATTATTCTGCAATTTAGATAACTTGTCAATAAGCTCAAATGCTTAGTGCAATATGCTATTTTGTAAGTTGTATTCTGTTTCTTTAAAAAGTTTGACAGATAGTAAAACTTTAATTAAAAGAATAGCTTATTGTTTGTATATAAGCTAAAAAAATGTATATCTAGTTGTAGTATGCTTTTTTGTTTAATAAGCAAGCAGTACAACAAGTATATATAAATTTTAGTTATTATTTCTTTTTATTTTAGCAAGTAATTCATATAAGGTCCAATTAAAATATTTAACTATTTTATTCATCTGTAGATAGTATAATAAAGAAAACTTATATTTAATAAGAAACTTTTTATATAGAATATGAGCAGTTTTACTAATAAAATTTCTTTTTTGACTAGAAAAAATAATCTTTGATGTTTCATGTTAACAAATAATTTTTTTGAAAATAAACTAAGCTAAAGTATTTGCTTCAGCATCAGGTATAGCATAGGCTTCTGGCTATCTTGTTAAATAGTTAGTAGCAATAATAATATATCAATTATTTTGTTTAGTAATTGGTAAAGATCTCACTAAGTCAATTCTAATTTATTTAAAAGCTTGTCCTATTTTGATAAGATGAAATAGTTTAGTTCATTTGCCTTTTAGTTTCTTTTAATACTCTTTATATGTTTTAACATATTCTTGTATATCCTAATATATTTAGTCTAAATAATATCATTTAGCTATTTTATAATACCTAGTATCTGTTTCTAAATATTCTGCAATAGGATGCTTGTACATTATATACAAAACAGGTTCTACTTCATTCTATTTAATAATATGAAAAGAGTATTAAGAGTTCTTTTTGTTTTTTTTATATAATAGTTCTTTCTTAGTAATAAAATATCTAGCATAATATTGTATTTGTTTAATTTGTTTTTGTGATAAAGAGTTAGATAATTTGTCTAATTCTATATAATTATATAAATTATAATAAAGGTTCAAATTTATAAAAAAAAGTTTTGATATAAGGTCTGTATCTGAAGTTAAAATAAGGCATCTACTTTGAAGTAAACTCTTTCTAATTTATGAATAATTTTAAAGTTATAAGGCTGAAGTTTTAGAATTCATCTTCTTAAGCATCCTTTAGATTTAGCAGATTGTAACTACTTAAAAGCAGAGTAGTCTGTGATTTAATAAATTTAGCAGTTTCTAGATATTTATGAAAATGTTTAATAGGCTATATAACTGTAGTATATTCAAGTTTAGTAGCATTATAGTTGACTTCTCCTTTGGTTAAGCTTTTACTAGCATAGGCTACAAGGTGTTCTTTTTTGTTTCTATCTAGTTAACTAAGAGTAACTTCCAATCTATAATAAGAGGTATTGGTAACTAAAATAAATAGTCTATCAAAGTCTGGGTACTTTAATTAGAGACTGTGATAAGTCTCTGTTTTAATTATTTAAAAGCTTCCTATTGCAGTTCATCCTATATATAGGGAGTTTTTTTTATATAACAGCTAGTTTAAAAGTTGTGCTACTTTAGAGAAGTTATAAATGAACTGGTAGTAGTAATCTACTAGTCCTAAGAATGAATGTAGTTGAGTTATATTATTAGGTAGCTAAATCTTCTGAACAGCTTTTATCTTTTGAGAGTCAGGTGCTATTTTAATAAAGGTAACTATATGTCTTAGAAATAGTAAACTTTGCATTCAAAAATTACATTTTTCTAAATTTAATCATAAATCAGTTATAGTATTATTAAGGTAAACTACTACAAATTTTCATGCAATGTTTTAGTATATTTTGTTCATTAATTATTGAAAGGTTGCAGATGCATTACATAGTTCAAAAGGCATTACATAGTTCAAAAAGTATTATATTAAACTTATAAATACTATATCAAGTAACAAAAACAGTTTTTTCTTTATCTGTAAAATGCATAGCAACTTGTTAATATCTACTTGCAAGATCAAGTATAAAGAATTACTTGGATTCTTTTAAGGTATTAAGCATTTCATCAATGCAAGATAAGAGATAGATATCTTTTTTAGTAATATTATTAAGTTTATAATAATTAATACAGAATTGTAATTTGTTTTTTTTTTGAACTAATACAACTGATGAGATTTAAAAGCTAAAAAAGAATTGTATAAGTCTATTATCTGTTTTATAGAAGATAAAAATAAGGTTAAGATTAAGATCAAATAGAAGGTTCTTCTTTTGTATAGATTTGATGAGTTACAAGATTAATGCATTTTAATTTTGTTGTATCTTGTGCAAAAAGATCTGAGAACTTTATCAACAGCTGGCTGAATTGTTTGCTTTGTTTAGAATTTAAGAGTTCAATGTTCAATTTAGATAGTTCTGGGCTAACATTATATTCTTCATAAGGGATTATAGTGTCTATTATAAAAACTTAATGCACATTGTCTAGTTTAACAGATAGTTTTTCATCTTGCCTGAAATGATCTAAAAATTTAACTTTTTTCATTCTTGAGCAAAAGAAGCATATTATTGTCAAGTGGTTTAAACATTCTGTTAAAATACTTGTAAGAGGGTCTAAGTAAATTTTTCTAAGTTTTCTACCTTCTGTTGAAGTTGTAAAATAAGTTGGTTCTGTGTTTTGACTTGTTGTGGTTGTGCAATTTGTAGTTACAAGAGGTTTGGTTTTGGTAAAGTTGCATTAATGGAGTTTGACAGAAGGTTTACTAATTTTAGTATAGAAGGTTCATAGATAGAAACTAGTAAAGAAGTATAGTTCTGGCAATATTTTTGATAGGCATCTAACTCATCTTGATGTTTAACATACAAGCATTTCTTGCAAATGTTAACAGAAACACTAAACTGTCAACAAAAGTTAGCAATAGCAAACTGATAATCAAATTCTGAATAGCTAATGTCAAAAGACTTAGCCAGAATTTGTTAAAAAAGTTGCACTTCTTCTTTATTAAGAACAGCTTGTTTAGCTTGTAAGATAAGATTCATTTCTTTATATGTTCAGAATTAATTGATCTGGTTATTTATTTGAGGTTCCAATGCTTCAGTAATAGTAAGATTTGTTTCTTGCAAATAAACTTTAGCAAGACAAAAGATATAAGTCTGATTTATTTTGTATTAAGATTTAGCACTTCTGGTTAACTTAGTATAGTATTTGATTCTGGTTTACAGATTATAGTTAGAGTTGTAGAAAACATCTATATTGGCTTTGTAAGCATATAAATATTCAAATTCACAAAATCTTAGTTTTTCTGCATTCTGTTTTTGGATTTAACATATTTGCATAATTAGCATTCAAACAAGATTCTGCATTCATTACCTTGGATATAATAGTACTGGCTTCTGGAATTATTACAATTAAGACTTTGGTAAAAGTCAATATAACAACCTTTACAAACAAGAACTTTATTTAATTCTTGTAAGGTTTTTGGTCTTTAAGAGTTCTTGCAATAGTAGCAATAGTAGGTGTGATAATTGCTATATAAGTATTATCTTTGGACTTCAACTTTATTAGAGTTGCATTCACATTAGTAGGTCTGATTCTGGTACTTGAGAGGAGCTAAGAGACAATTACTAGCAATGTGTTCTATTGAGTTGCATTTATGACAAATATTTTCAAGATATTGTTAATAGAGGTGTTCAGAGTTTTGGCAATTCTTGCAAGTTTCTCTTTAAGAAGCTTGTAGTTGGTAATGAATAGCAATATGATCTTTATAGTAACATCAGTTACAAATATTTTGAAGGCAGTTAGCAAAAAGGTAGTTAGAGGATTTATAATTACTATTAACATAAGTAGAAGTAGTTTGGATTTGTCATTAAAGTTAATAGATAGTTTATCTGTTTCTGAGATAAGTTAAGCAGTATATGTTTTGTAAGAGGTAAAAAATTCTTGCTTATAGAGGTTAAGCTCTTTTGGGTCTGTTAAGATTAGTTAGACAAGTAAGGCATAGTCACTTTTATAGATTTTTGGTACTAAAACCTTTTTGTTATTCTATTTGAATAAATAACAACCATTCTTCAGTTATAGCTAGCATTAACTTTCTTGACCCAGTTATTACCAAAAAGAAAAAAATAAGAGATAGCAGAAACAACTTCAATAGTGATTGGAATAATCATTCCTTCAATTTCTACAGAAAGAGTCTTAATAATTTCTAAAAAGCATATAAAAGTACTAGTTGCTATAATGATTAGTAGTTGAGGCTTGTTCAATCTTAAGTCCTAATTCTTTGACAATTTAATGAGTAATTATACTAATAGTAGTACTATTATTGATTATAGCTTGGTAGGATCTGTTTTTAAGTTAGATGTTGCATTTTATAAATGTAAATAAATAGGTAATTAAACTAG
Source organism: Cetraspora pellucida (assembly GCA_910591915.1). Lineage (NCBI taxonomy): Eukaryota > Fungi > Glomeromycota > Glomeromycetes > Diversisporales > Gigasporaceae > Cetraspora > Cetraspora pellucida. The sequence goes on from CAJVQA010001717.1 coordinate 6,948, forward strand.
ATTAGCATTTTTAGCTTCTTTATACAGATATACAGATATAGCTATATGAATAAAAAGGTTGTTAAAAAACTGTTCCTATTTTTTTGAGATAATAATAAAAGAAGTAAAAAGAAATTTTTATAGCCAAGGTAGTTAACATTTCTTTAATAAGGTGAAGGTAAGCAGAAGCTAGTTCTTTTTTTATCACTATTATAGAAGTTTGAGTATCTGCTTTTTTCTTTAGAGTTTCTTCTTTCTCTAAAAGGGTTTTGATAATAGGATTTATTATGACTTTGAGAGCAAAACCTTTGGTTGCATTTATTATTTCTTTTATAATTATCTTTTTGGTTGGATTGTTGTTCAGCTTGTTTAATTTTACATTTAGCAATAAAATGTTTTGTACATTTATAATAGTAGCAGCAGCATGAATTTTTGGCTTGAGATCTGTTAGTGCTAGATATAGCTACATAGTTAGCAGGTTGAGATTAGAATGGTTGCTGTTGCTATGCTAAGTTGATATTATGTTTGGTAATCTGATCTGTTAGATGTTTAATAGCTTGGTCTGTTTTTGTAATAGTGTTAGTAGCTATTATATGTTTAGTTTCTTATTGCTTTGCAATATTAATAGCAGCATTTAGGTTAGCAGATTTACTAGCTTACACATTGATAGAAAATTTAGAGTATAGTTTTTTAAATAAATAGTTGTTTAGTAAAATCTGCAGGAAAGATATTATTAAAATTAACTTATCTTTTTAATTATCTAAATTGGTTGACATATGATCTACTGTGTCTGATTCTTGTTTGATATCAAAAAGCTGTTTCTGCCAAATAGCTTTTTGTTTAGATGCATAGAAGTGGATTCTAAAAAGATGTTTAAAGCTTCTGTTTTGGTTGGCATTATCATTAAAAGCATTTAAGGTCAGTTGAAGATGTTGTTACCAATCTAGTATAATTTTTTTTAAGTATACAAAAGTAAGTTTTAATTTTCAAGCAATATTTTATTTGTTAGCAATAACAGCTCTTCAAAAATCTTCAAGCCATTGTTCTAGGTTTTGAGTTTCATTATTATAAAAGAAGTTAGCATTAGAAGAGCTTTTTCACTTCTATTTAAAGTGATAGTAAGGTCAGTTATAGCTTATGCAGCATCTTGTAAAGCTTGTTTTGCTATGTTAACAGATGGATTAAGAAAGTTATTAAGAATAGGTGAAAGTAAAGAAAAAAGTTAAGGTTGACAAAGAATAGGTTAAGACTAAACAACAATAGGTTGAGATTGAACAACAAAAAGTTAAGGTTGAACAACAATAAGTTGAGATTGAGGAAAAATAAGTTAAAATAAGATAAAAGAAGAAGATTATTTTCAAGAGTCTGTTGTTAAAGTAAATTAAAAGAAGTGTGATATAAACTAGAAGTTTCTGTAAAGTCTACAGAAGCAGGAATATATTCTTCTGTTTCTAAATTGTTAGTGATTAATAGAAGAATCTGTGAAGGCCAAAGAGGAGTATAATAACTTTCAGAAAGTTCAATAGATATAACTAATTTACTATAAGGAGCTAAACTATTTTCTGAATTGTATAAGAAGAGAATATTATTAGTAAAAGTAATATTATTGTCAGTAGTAGGTAGTAGAATCAAACTTTCTAAATTTTCAAGATGTTGACTAAATTCTTTTAGCTTTTTAAAACTAAAACTTAGAGAAGCATTAAAATAAAGATTAAAAATGTTTTGGTATTCAAAAGGTAAGGTAGGAAGTTGAAAAAGATTAGTATATCTTCTAACTAAAGCTAAGGCTATTGTTTTAGAATTACCAATATCTTGTTAATATTGACAACTAAAAATAATATCTCTAATACAAAGGCAAAATATAATTTGGTCTAAGTATAGAATGATAAGGATGATAAAATTGTTCTAAGTTTGAGAAGAATAATGTTGAGCTGCAAAGTTGGTTTTGTACCAAATTCAAAATTGTTCAAAAGATGAGTAAGGGCTAGTATGTCAAAAAAAGTAATACTAAAAACAAGATTAATTTGGATGCTATGCTTGAAATATGTTTATTGTAAAATAAAATTCAGTTAGATGTACTTGTTAATATCTTTGAATGTTCTTATTGTAGAATTTAGCAGTAGTGTAAACTATAAAAGAAAAGATGTTTATATATTCAGAACTCTGCTAAGATAACTAATACTCATCTGGATTTCTTGTCAAAATAACTAATACTTATTTGGAACTTTTGTTAGAATAACTAATACTTATTCAGGTCTCTTGTTAAGATAACTTTTCCAATATGTTCAGGAATGTTTTATTTAGAGTGACTTGTTTTTTTAAAAAAATTTTAATCTTTTCATCAAAAGGTACCAAATGTTATAAGTGAAAGCTTTCTTAATTTTTATACTATAATAATGATATGATATAAAGAATCTTTTATAGTTATATATAGTGCTCAAAAAAGAAGTATAGTTCCTGTTAGATGTTGTCAAGAAACTATATTCTTCTCTAAGACAGTTCAAAAAAGGTAATGCAATACTAATAACTTTATTTTATTTTACTAAGAAAAGGTAAATCTTGCTTGCAAAAATTATTTTAGAAGAAGAATATTAATACAGTTTATAGTCAAAAGCTGTTTATTAAAGTAATAACAAGAAAAGCTATTTTTAGGTTTTTGTTTCTAAAGAATCTTAAGATGTGTTTACAATATTAAAAGAAGAAAAGGTGTCTGTTATTTAATTAAACTTGAAGAATTTAGCAGAGTTTATATATTTGTAAACTAAATAGTTAAGTAACCAAATAACTAAGTAACTAAGCAACTAAGTGACTAAGCATTAAGTGACTAAGTGACTAAATAACTAAGTAATTACTAAGTAACCAGAAGGTTCTAGCAACTAATAACTAATAATTACTAAGCAACTAAGTAGCTAAGTGACTAAGCAACTAAGTAACTAAGCAATTATTAAGTAATCAGAAAATTCTAGTAACTACTACTAATAATAATACAATTGAAAGAATAACTAATACTAAATAATAATAATAAAATAATAATAATAAATAAAACTCTTTTCACTAATCTTTTTTTTTAAAAACAGACAAGACAAAATCATTAGCAGTATTTAAAAACCATCTTAGAAAACCTATTTTAATACTTTAAAAAAAACCCCCCAAAAAATAACATAAAGTCTACTAAAAACATTCTTTCATTTAGTTTAAAATTAAAGTACAAAAAAACAATTTATTTTCTTTTCTCAAAATTTTTTAGAAATTTGAAGAATTATTAAGGTCTCTATACTGCTAATCAAATTAGATTGTACAAAAATACATAAACAACAAAGTAAACAAACAATAGGTTATATTTTCTTTTAGATAAATAAACAGTTTAAATTAAAAATTAATCACATAACTAAAATAATAATAATAACAAAAGAAAGCATATAATTCTTCTTTTGAAAAAATCTAAAATAATACTAGCAGTAGATATTATTTGATTTTTAATTCAAGCTTAGATCCAAAAAATAAGTAAGTTATACAAGTAGAGGTTACTTAAGTTTATTTAGAATTTGGGTAAAAAAAATCTTAGTTACTTAGATAGCAATATATTGATCAAAGCACTTAAAGATACAACATCATACAGTTTAAACAATATAAAACAGATAGCATACAGTATAGCAATTGGTAATCTAAATAAGATTACAAAACAAGATCTATTAATTTACAGGCAAGTTTTAAAGATACTAAGGCAAATTAAAACTAAAAGTCTTAAAAAAACATTAATAAAAAAATTGGCAATAAAAGCAAGAATGATGCAATACAATCCATGTTCAATTAACTATATAATTAATATGAGAAGTTCAAAAGTATTAAAGAAAAAAAACAAAATAGAATTAGAAAATAAGAATGTAAATCTTAATATTAAAATTCAGAAACCTGGTCAAAAAAAGAGAAGACAAGAAAAAATAACAAATGAAACAATAGAAGAAAATAATCAAAATGTTATTAATAATATAGAAGACATTTTTATTGTTGCAAAAGCCAGCATATTAAACCAAACTTATCTATTAACAAACTTAGAAAAACTAACAGTTAAGAGTGAAAAAGCTGAAAACAAAAGCAAAGAAACTAAAAAATATAAAAAGCAGAATATATAAAATTAAACTATGACTTTTCTAATTTTTCTAATAAGAAAAAAAATGTAGAAAACCAAGAAATAAGTTTAAAAGAACAAATCTTCTTATTGCTATTAGAGAATAATCTTTGGGCACCACAGAACAGAATATGCAATTAAAATAACTCATTCAAAGTAAAAATTTCAATATACAAGATTCCAGACAAACCAAATAAATATAAAATAAACTATATGAAATAGGTATTTAAAGATAATAAGCATATTAAGGTTATAGAAAAAGCTTTCAAAATAGAAATAATTAGATTATAGTAGATTTTAATTGTGAATTTAGCAGAAGAACAACAAGTAAGAAACTTATAAGAAAAAAAAAAAATTAGTATAAACTTATTCCAATAGAGACAGAAAAACAAAAAACTAGTTTAGTTTATAATATAAATAGAAAAATATATACCAAAAATTTAAAGAATACTATAGGTTAATGAGCAGCATTAAACTCACAAAGAACAGAATACAAACTACATTTTACAAAAAAAACAAATCAAATCAACTTATACTAAAAAGAAAAAAAAAATAAAAGATATAAATTACTTAACTATTTAGGATCTATTAACAAATATTAGTTACAAAGAAATCGAATTTATATGTAAAAGCATTAAAAATACAAAAGTAGTTAAAATTAAAAGATTACAATTTAAAGCTTTAGCAATAATTAAAACAACAAACCAAAACTATACAAAAACCCTCTAGTTACTTTCACTTGACAACAATAAGTTGGTACAAGTAATACAAGATAAAGAGAATTATGAGCAAAGAAATAGATATAGCTGTTTTATAGCAAAACTTTTAAAAGTGCCTAAAGAAGCTTCTGAAGTGTTTTTGTTAAGAAGCTTAAGAAGTAAAAAGGCAAACTCAGTATTTATGCCAACAAACTGCAATAGCAATCCAAAAGGATTTGTAATAGTTACTTTTGCAAACTGAGAGGATTTGAAATTAGCATAGTCAAAATCAATACAATATAATAACTACTCAGTTTCTTGAGAAAATTATGAAACATGAAGTGCATTAAGTAAAAGAAGTAAACTATTAGACAAAAAAATCTGAATAAAAAAAAAATGATTTTAGTTAAAAAATAGAGTTTGAATATAATACAAAAATATGAACAAGAATCTAAATAGAGAGAAGAAAAAAGGTAACAAAGAAGAAAAAAAAAAAGCTATTAACTAAAGACTTACTATTAGAAATTATTAGCAGACTAGATAAACTTAAAGTACAATATGAAGCTAAGTTTGAGTTAACAAGATTTAGTTTTGCAAACTACTTCTAATAGTTACCAAAATTAAATCAATAATCACAAATATAGAGTCAAGCTTTTCATTGCAAAACAAAGAAAAAAAAAACCAGAACATTACCAAAAAACACTCTATATTTAAACAAAAAAACAGAAGATAATAAAAGCAAACCATTAAGAGTAAGATGAATTTATGAAAATAAAAGAAATAAGCTGAATCTAACAATATATAAAATTAATGAGTTCAAAACAAATAGCCAAAAAATAGAAGCACTTTATAAATAGATAATCAATAATAAACTAGATATAATAGGTCTAGTAGAAACAAACATTTTAGCCAAAGAAGGTTTTTTTTTAGAAAAGAATTTAGAAGATTACAAAAGTGTTTGGTCAAGTACAAGTTCAGACAAGAAAAAAGGTTTAAAGATTGAACTAATAATTAGTAAAAAATAGGAAAATGTTTAGACCAAGTAAAGAAAATAAATAAATATATAATATCTATAAGCTTTTTTTCAAGCAAACAGAAATTATAATCATAATGACTTACTTACTACCAAATGATAAAGAAGAAAGAAAAGCAATTCAAAGATCAATAATCAACAAATATATTAAAAAATTATCAAAAAAACACAAATAGTAGTTATAAAAGATTTCAATGCAACAATAAATGTAAATCTAAACAGATTACTAAACCAAAAGAAAAAACAAACAAAACAAGACCTACTGCTAAGCTAGTTAAAAAGACAAGAGTTTAGTGATATATTTAGATTAATTAATCCAAATGCAAGAGAGCTTTTATGAACTGAATGTAGATCTGAATTAAGAATAGATTATATATAAGTTACAGAAGAACTGGCAAATAGCTTTTATGAAACTAAAATTCAAGAAATAGATATTTGTACAATTAGGGACTACAAGGCAGTTGTAGCAAAAATAGAATTAAGCCACCTAATTACATTATATAGTGCAGCAGAAATAAGAAAAGAAAACTATAAAAGAACAGGTTTTCTTTATAATAAAGCATTTAAAAAAAACTAAAAAAATACAGACAGCTTGATTTAATACTAGAAAATAAAATCAGTATTTAAAATCTACAATGCTTTCTACAAGCAAATAGAGATACTAAGAAAAAAGACAAATTAGATGAATAGTGTAACATAATTAGTAACATATTATTATTATTTTTTTTTATTTTTTTTAAGTCCCTATCTTGGAGATGCAATATTTTTATTCAAGTATATTAGGACATGATATGCCACCAGAGGCTTACCTTATATTGGAGGTTACAACTAGTCACACATGCACTTTTGGTGCCTAATTTAAGTAGTTTACTTATATATTGTTATATAAGTTCTATACTAGTTGCCATATCTGCAAACTAACTAGGGGTCTTGCTTATTTAAACCTTCTGCATATGCAATTCTTCTTGTATTATAAGAACATCTTAAGGCTATATCTATTCAAGTTTCTAATACTTGTTGTTACTCTTAAAACTAGTTTATTCTTGACAGGAAACTTACTAAAGCCTTTATGTCTCATATATATAAACCTAGTTTTATGCAACATGCTATAGTTATCTAACACTTGCAATTACATAGGTTATCTGTTTAACCACTATATTACACTATTTCTACTCTTGTAAAGTTTACTAAAACCCTAGTACCTATCTTCTTAGCATCTTCTTTATTATACTCTACTAGCTGCAACTCAGAACTGTCAGTCTTATTTCAGACTACCAATCCAGATGGCCTGATATAATATATTCTATATCCTTTTTCTCTGATGAATCTGGTAGCCTGGTTGGTTATGTGCTCCTCTACACATATTTGACATCTGGTTTTAATCTTCAGTTCTTATAAAGGTGTTTTGTAGGCTTCAACTGATCTAATAGTACTATCAAAAATTTATACTACCTCTTTATTCAGGAATTTTCAAGTAGGTTTTTGTCATCTCAGTTTCTTAGTCTTCTATACTCAATGGTTTTATCATGGGTTTGCACTGAAGTCTTATGTAATACTAGTTATACATTCCTCTATATACATATAATGTTACACTTCACATAAATAGCTAAGCTTCCAATATTAGTAGAACCCAACTTGGTGTACCTGAGTAACAGTCACATAAGGCCAACTGATTGACAGAAAACAGTTATTATAATGCAAATATAATTTCCAAATTTCATTATAGATGGGATTTGAACCTTAGACTTGCTATTTGGAAAATAGCAACCAAACTACTATACTAGGATCACTATTTTTAGTAATAGTATTATTACAATAGCAAGGAAATATATTTCAAAAAAGAAAATTTCAAATATCTTAAGTGAAAAAAAAACAAAAAAAACTCATTTAGGCAAAACCCTTATACAATTAAAAAGATGGATTAGTATAAGAAAGATAAATATCAAATTGGGTTTATTAAAAAATAATATAGAGAATCTAAATAAAGAAATCAGATATAATAATAAGTGACATAAAACATATATAGACTTGGCACAATTTTGGTCACAAAAGCTAATTGAAAATTTAAAAAATTAGTGAAAAATACTTAGAACAAGAAGAATTAGTAAGCTAGAAAGTTAAAAATAAAAAGAAATAGAAGACAATATAGAAAGAAGATACCAAATGACTGATAAAAAACAAAACAAAATACTTTTAGACAAATTAACAAAAAGATTCAACTAGATAGACTTTTAAATAAAGAAGAAAAATAAAGAAATTTAGTTATCAAACTAGAAGAAGTATTTAAAAAAACAAAAGACCAACATTAAAACCAGTTTAGATTACAATATTTCGACCAAAATATCTAAAGAGAAAGATAAGAAGAAATATATAAACCTAAAGAATTTATAAAAGAAGAATAGTACAAAAACTTGAATTAAGATATCTTTAAAGAAAAATAAAGTAAAATACTTCAAAAACTCAAAAAGAAAACAGTACCAGAAATTTTAGAAATTACATACATACTGATTCAAGCAGCAGAATCTAAAGCTCATAAAATATTTAAAACATTTGCTGAAATTTGTATTATGACAGATGCAATATCAGAAAAGTAGAAAATATTACAAATCTATTTAATACCAAAAGAATATGAATAGCATTATAATTTTAATAATGTCAAACTAATAGCATTATTGAAACCTTTTAAAATATATAACAAAGATTCTAACCAAAAGATTAGTCAGAATATTTTGTTAAAAAATATTCTTAAAAAGCTGAACTTTGCAAAACTTTTATGAAATTTAACAGAAAAACCAGTTTATATTATAAATTTATTAATAGAAAATGCAAAAAAGAATAGTAAAGAGCTTTGATTAGTTTTTTAAAATATGAAAAAGACTTTTAACTTAGTTTTGTTAACAGCTTTAAAGACAGCTATAAAAAGAATTAAACTTCTAAAAATAACAAAATAATTTCAAACCTTTTTCAAAGCAGACAGTTTAGAATAATTACACATTGAGATCATACAAAAGCATTTATAATAAATAATAAAATAGAATAAGAAGAGATGTTTTTATTTTTAATATAAAAAATATTTTATAACCTTTTGCTTAAAAGAATCCAAAAAGATCCAAAACTTGGCTATATAATAGAAGTCTTAAATCTATACAACAATAATTTAAACTATTTAATAAAAACAAGTTAAAAACAAGCAGTAATAGCTTTTGCAGATAATACAACTTAGATAGCTAACAATAAAGAACAAATAAAGCAAATACTACAAATTGTAGAGGATTTCTTAAATTAAATGATATTCAGATAAATAAAAAAAAATCAAACTTGACTATTATGAATATAAAACAACTTAAAGAAAACAAAAAGATTAAACTTGGCAAGGAATAAATATGTAAAGAAAGAAAGATCAAAATAATAAGATTTTTAGAAATTTGGCTTAATAGCAAACTTAGTAAAAGCCAAATAAAACAAAAGCTAAAGAATTAGTACATTCAACAACAAGACTTCTAAATACAAAAAAAATAACAGACATACAAGTATCATATATAAACAATATATATATAGTATCTAAATTAATTTATATACTTCAGATTACAAAGTTGTTCAAAAGAGCAATAAATGCTATTCAAAGCCTTATTATAGATTTAGCCAAGTACAAACTAGAGGTTACAAGAACAATAAGCATTAGTATAATTGTCCGGAGCATAGCGGAGGACGCTCAATTTCTATGCAAAGTGATACAAAAGTTACGTTTTTGATGCACATAAAGTTTTATTATTGATGCATTAATAATAAAAATATCAAAAATGTAACTTTGAATTTTCCGTCTGTCTCCACTTGCATATTCGTGTAACACAACAACTCTCATGTGATTTCGCTCCGGACTTATAACGATTTCCGTTTTCTAGTTATATACAGAAATATAAACAACTGTAATTTACTATAAGTGCATAGTAAAACTATTTTTTTTACTAATTATAGACAAACTGAAAAAATTTGTTTGTAAATTGTATTTTAATAATGATGATTTAATTTTTATAGAATGTAGAGACTCTAATATTTGCAAAATATATAGCTGTAAAATTTTTTTAATCTTTTGCAATTAGTAATTTTACTTAACTGTAGGCATTTCTTTCACTAAAAGTGTATTATGAAATATAATTGTTGTTATTGCAAATATAAAGACTATAAAACACCAAATTGATATATTGAAATGTCAACTTTACATTGTCTTGAAAAAATATTAAACATACCATCTTTTTAAGCACAAGCTAATGAACTACAAGCACAAGCCAATGAATGACAAGTACAAATGAATAAACTACAAGCATAAGCTAATGAATGACAAGCACAAGCTAATAAACAGATGCAATTCAATGAACTACAAGTACAAGATAATAATGAACAAGAGCAAATTAATAAACAAAGCAAATTAATAAATAAGTGCAAGTCAATAAACTACAAGCACAAGTGTGTAAGCAAGTACAAGGCAGGCAAGCACAAAGTGAACAAGCACAAAGCAAGTAAGCACAAAACAAACAAACACAAGGTAGACAAGCATAAGGTTGGCAAGTACAAGGTAGGCAAGCACAAGGCAGACAAGTGCATGATGGGCAAGCACAAAGTAGACAAGCATAAGGTGGACAAGCAAATGGTAGGCAAGCATAAGATAGGCAAATGTATAGCAGACAAGCATATGATAGGCAAGCATATAGTAGGCAAGCATAAGATAAGCAAGTGTATGATAGGCAAGCACAAGTTAATGAACAAACTAATGAACAGGTTAGTATTATTAAAATTTATCATACAGTATTATATAATATTCATATTATGAAATGTATATTGAAAATTAATTTTGATTTAGAAAAATAAGTTTTTAAATAATGTATTAAAACCTCTATTAACATTATCAAAAAGGCCATGTAGGTCAAAAGCATCAAAAAAAATAACAGAAGTTGTCAAGGTTCTAGTTACTCCTAATAGAACAGAAGATAGTTCAGTTGAAGCCTATAAACCAACAGGTCAAATTTTAGTTAACTTATTCAATATTGCAAAACAAGCTAAAAAGCAATCTAAAAAGTCTAATTTAAGAAATTAGAAAATAATATAATTATGCTGAAGCTTTCAAAAATCAAGTAAAAAAATTAATAAGTAAAAACATAAAGGATAGAGCAGATATACACAAATATACAACACAATGTTATTTTATATAAGTTATCAAATGACAATAGAAAATCTTTGTCAGATAATGCATAAGGCACAAAATATATTTAATATATTTAGTGAAGTTGGCATTAGAGCAATTGACCAAGTTAGATGTTTTATAGCAAATCATCTTTTAAAATATAGCAATGATGATATTAAAAAAATTATTGAACATGTAAAGCATAGAAGGGTTAGTTAAATCATGTAATCAAAATTAATATATATTTCATATAATTGCAATTAAATAAATTGAATTGAAATAGACAATAACTAAAGTTATATGAGTGGCTAATTGTACACTCTTTTTATGATTGCTTCTATAGCTATTATATATAATAGTTATATGCTAACTAATTATCAATAAACTCCTAGATCTCAATTATTTACCTTAATATTAAAAAAAATAAATAAATAAATTGAATTGAATTGGCATAACAAATAATTAGTAATAGATTAAAGTAATAGATAATAAGTAATAATAATATTCTGGCTTATTAGAATTAGTAAGTTTTTTTCTAAATTGCATTATAGCTATTATTATAAATTCTGAAATATTTGCTCATTATCTAAAATCTTTTTGATTATTAAGTAAATTACTTAACTCTTCAGTTTAGATATAGTAATTTTCAAAGTTAGATAAATTACTAAACAATTAAAAAGATTTTAGATAATGAGTAGATGTTTCAGAATTTATAATAATAGATATAATAATAATTTATATTGCTACTGATTAGCTGTATAAGCAGCTATCAAGTGGCAGTATGAATTATTATTAATATAATATAGAAAAAAACTAAAATATTATTAATTATTATAGATGATCATAGTTAATCCAAATTTATTAACTCAACTTAGCTGATATTTAAAAATTGGCTTAGCCAACTAAGTTGAAGTTGATAATTCTAATTGGTTAATTAAAGGCATGTGATTATAAAGCTGTTTTTATTTGGTAAAAAAATTAGCCAAATGATTGTTGATTGTCAATTGTTAACAAGTTTTTTATTTTAGTATTATCGAATTATTGTAATGTCAAAAATACTGTGATTTGGTCTAAATTTGATTAGTAACTATAATGTTTAATATAATTTATTATAAAATTGACTTGACTAAGTCAATTTTTTAAAAACTTGGCTTAGCAGGCTAAGGTTAATTTTTTTAAAAAAATTGGCTAACTAAGTTAGCTAAGCCAATTTTATTAACTAATGTAAAATTGACTACAAACACTAAAAATTATTAAGTAACTTAATAATTGATATATGTACATAGATCATATCTAACTAGTTAATTTATTTTTATTAATATATATAAATATCAATTAAATAAGATAAATTAGTGTTGTAGTCTATTTTGCATTAGTTAATAAAATCAGCTTAGCTAACTTAGTTAGCTAATTTTTTTAAAAAAATTGATCTTAGTCTGCTAAGTCAAGTTTTTAAAAAATCAACTTAGTCAACTTTATATTGATTATAATAAAAAAAATATTTGAAAACTTTCTAAATTTAATTAAATTTAACATAGTTAACTAAGCTGATTTTTAAACATCAACTTAGAGTGCTTTCAAGCAACTTTCTCAATATGATTAGCTAATAAATGAAATCATGCATAAGCACTATAATTAATTAAGATAATTATTATAGCAATTTTGCTAAAGGTCTATAGTGCAAAATGTGGATCTAGGGTGTGGTGACCTAGTGAAGTAGTCAGGTTGTCAACCCTCCAAGTGGTAGGTTGGGTGTTCAAATCCCATCGACAGCGAAAATTTGGATAATCACCTATGTAATAGTCATATTACGACAACTATTACTAACAATTGGGTTAGGATATCTGTAATAGCAGTCGCACCAGCATAACTGGCAGGTCATGAGGCATCCGTGCAATGTTGGAATTATACAGAGGAATGCAAACTGACAAATTGGGTAGTGCAAACACTAGATAAGTCCTTGTGGCTATGTAAATCCATTGAAATTAGATAACAAGAAGTTCATTTGAAAAGACCTAAGTAGAGAGATAGCTGGATCTTCGACGGTCCTACTGTAAAGACTAGCTCAGTGAAATGGATACTCAGGTCTAGTACTCAGTTCTAGTAGCTGGATGGGCAAGAACCTCCAGGTTGGAAGTTTTGGAGGTACCACCAACCAGGCTGCCGGAATGAACTAAGAAAAAGGATATTGGGCTGACCTGATATATCGATAGACTGATTATAGTCCTACACAGGCTATCTGAATTGGGAGTCTGGTAAAAGGACAGGGGAAAAGACAGAGGTATACTAAAGTACTGGGGTTATGCTGTGAAGTAGATGCTGGGGTCTAAGTAAACTCTACAAGAACATAATGGTTTAATGGTTAGTCCTGACCACAAGTGTTGGTTCTGCTATAGTGATACCTAGATCAGCTGTAAAAATGGGTACAGAAGGCTTTGGGAGGTTTACCTCGAGGATAAATTAGTCCTAAGGTTGAGGACGATGATCTGGTACATCTGAGATGACCAGTAATATTAACACAGGTTACAGGTTCAGAGAGTTTAAAGTAGAACACCCAAGCAGGGGTGTTAGGTATGGCAATTGGTAAGGAACCTTCAGGCGAACTCCTTAAATAGGTAATATAGAAAAGTTACACATATAGCCAATTGTACACTCTCCTGTAGTGGTTCATTGAACCACAATACTGATAAGTGATTAATAAAAGTCAAAAGACCAAAGAGGTCACCTTAATATCAAAAAAAAAAACAAAAAACAAAATATGGATCTTAAATTTTAGCCAATAAACACAACTTTATAATAAAAAAAGATAATCAAGACTATTTTTTTTTTATTGTGATAATAAGCTTATTTGATCATCCAGATTATGTTCTGCTAAGTAAAAATTAAGCACTGATCTATTAATTTAGATGCTTAAGAACATTCTTAGTCAAGTCAATAAGTTTGGATTAACTACAAACATTAATGATCTTTCATGGTTTATATACATTTATTGATTATTAAATAATGATTTTTAAATATATATGAATCTAACAACTCCATTTCTTCATCTATCAAATACAAATTATTGCAATTTTTATAATACAATAATATCTACAACTTGGCAAATTATACAAATACTTTTTCTTACATCTGGCACAATAGTAAACACTACAGTACTATTAACTACATCTGGGCCTACCTTCCCCTATTTAAATACCTCAACTCATTTTACTTAGATGATGCAGAAAACTGTACTCAAAGTGACCACAAAATTCTTATATCCTCCTGAACTTTTTTCTATACCTTTATTGGCAAAAACAGACATTCAACCTTAACTTAATGAAGAATCTTCGATTACAAAGCAATGAACAAAGAGCAATAAAAAACCTTTGCTGACCAAGTTACCCATAATCTTAATATAAACAAAACTTTTACCTCAATTCAAACTTCTGAATCACTAAAAACTACATAGCACAAAATCCAAATTAGTATTATTAATGCAACTACTAAATGTATTTCTAACAAAAAATCTACTATCTATAATTTTCAGCACTTATTTTCTGCTAAATCTATCTTACTTTATCAAAGTCTCAAAAAACTAAACAGTATAATTAGACAAGTAAAATCTTCTTTAGCCAATACAACACCAATACTTATACATCTTAATTCTTCAATTTTATACCTTAATTCAACCTATCATCTTAACATAGATTCTATACTGAATCTCTATGAACTTATATCAAACTGGATTACTAATACTAAAACTAAATGTCAAGCCCTTTACTATACTCGAAACATAGAAAACATCAAGCAGATCTGAAATCAAATAAACCAACATATCACTAATCGATATTCCAACCTTCAAACTAATCCCAAAGCAATGATCAATAGTATACTCAACTATCACAAAGATTCTATAAAAATCAACAACATCAAAACACTAAACAATATTATATTAGATCTTAAACTTATTAAAAAACAAATTAAACAACATTTTGATAACTGGACTGCTTACAGACCTATTGAGACTTATGAATTTAATTCTAACTAGTTAGAGGAATATTAATCCAAAACTACAACTAAACCAAACTATTACAATTCAGCCCTAGCTAAATTTTCAATAAATGAAATTTCTACAACCCTTCATCAACTACTTAACATAAGGCATGTGGTCCATCTGGAATTAGCTATAAAATACTAAAACAGGCTGACTCTGCCTTTCTCTAATCAATAACTGCTCTCTTAAACTGATGCATTCAAACCAATTATATATCCAAACAATAAAAAGAAGGTCATACCTTTCTAATATCAAAAAAACCCATCTTTGATGAAAATTTATCTAATATAAGACCTATTAGCCTAGTTGAACATATCAAAAAACTATATACCAAACTTCTCACTAATTGTCTTAACCTAATATTTACTCAACACCTTATCTTATCTCCTTATAACTACATCACCCTACTTGGCAATAGTACCTCTATTCCTATACATATACTTAACAATATTATTGAAGATGCCAGTTGCAATAACAAACAACTTTGGCTTTTGTCTTAAGACATGAGCAAAGCATATAACTCTGTAAACCTTGATCTTTTTACTAAGTCACTTGAATGTATATCAATGCCTCAACCTTTTATTAATATACTTATTAATTTCCTTACTAATCACCAAAACTGTATTATATCTAATCTTGGACTTACTGATCTTTATTTAGTTAAAAATGGTATAGACCAAGAAAAACTATAACTTCCTTATTTTGAAGAATCTATTATGACTTCTTAGTTAATAGAATAGCATCATAATTTTCAGAATACTCTTAGTTGACATTCTGAAAAACTAACTTATACATACTCCAAACTCAACACTTAAAAACAGCTATATTAGTTCTTGCCTACATGGATGATACTCTTTGGATTGCAAAATCCAAAGATAAACTCAATCTAATAACCAAAACTGCTACTTCCTTTTACTATATAGCTAATATTCAAATTAATCCAACTAAGTTTATCTTAGTTACAAATTCTTCTATCTCCTCTTTGTAGTTCTTCAGATCACTAATTTACTCTATTTCTAAAAACCAATCATTCAAGTTTCTTAAATGTTAGTTTACACTTAACAACAAATACTCTCAAACCATCAAACTGATAAAAAAAGAGGCCTTTAGCCTTATTAATATAGCCAATACAAAGAAAATTACTGACAAACAAATCATTTACATTATCAATACAGTTATTATCCCAACTTTAGAATATAGACTTCATAACATAATTTTTTCTTGCACTGCATGCAACCAAATCTTATTCAAATACCTTACTGTAGCTAAACGCAAATCTTATCTTTCTAGATCTATACCAAATAATACAATGCTTAATCCATTCCTATACAATATATATAATATCTGGGATATCCAACTTTAACACCATATTTCTAACTACCTCCAACAAATTAACAATCCTAATCTTCTTAGTATTACAACTCAAATTAGACTTCAACAGTTACAAAACAACTTATAGTTTCCTACTAGTATACTACATCATTCTAAACCCACTATAGATGGTCCTAACAGACATTCATTAAATTTTAAAATTACTTAACTCCTCTCTCACCTTGAGTTAACCATTCTGTTAATTCCAACTTGACTTGGCCCTACACAATTAGTAATGGTGGCCAATCACTAGAGTCCATTCTATCACAATATCCAAAATATTTAACCTTTAAAAAGCAACTTAGACAATCAAACATTATGTATTTTGAACAACTCTGCACTGCAGGTAATAGCACTTTACTTGATTGAAAACATCTCTTACCAAGATTATTATATCTACCTAAAGGCAGTAAACCCTTCTGGTTTTTTTACTTAGAAGATACAATTTAGCACACTCTTATTATCAAAATATTTTATCACATTATCAATCACCAGGCCATAACCTATATGCTTATCATACTATTAACATATTCAAAAACTTACTAAATCTAAACTCTGATTACTCTCATACTACAATAATAAAATTATTATTGTGAAAATACAAAAATATTTTTCATCATCTAACTACTACTCTATTACACATTGGGCCTTCAATATTGACTTAAACCATACAAGATTTTATTCTTTACCTTCTGTTAGCTACAAACAATATATAGAATGCTATCTTAATTCTTATAGAATTAACCAAACCTGTACTGTTGAAGTTTCTGCAATTATTTCTGCACAATTTCTTAGCAGCTAACTCAAAGCACCAACTTAACCTCAATGCCAATTACTTGGACCTTATCTGCTCCACAGCTGTCAAGCATCCAACTCATATTATTTTTTTACTTAACATTCCTATTACCAACTCTATCACCTCTGAAATCTTTACTCCAAGTGAATCTACTAACAAACTTATATCTATTTCACATCA
>CAJVQA010001718.1:0-24345 GCA_910591915.1 Cetraspora pellucida
ATAGAACCCTTAAATCCTATTTAGATTTTGGATCTGTTGCCAGATGAACGATATCCTCAATTTCCGAAGTTAACATCTCATTCTCATCTTTATATATTTGTGCAATTTTATCAATTTCATTTTTCGATATTTTGATCCATGCATCTAAAAATTAGCCGAACTCTTCCAAAGGAGTTAATTCCAAAGTCTTGTCATCAATTGTTTAACCAAAGCAAGATCTGCAGATTCATCAGGTTCTGCACATTCTTTACTCAATTTTTCGTAATTTATATTTGGCTGATCATTATTTTCTGTGTTGTATTTATCTTGAAAACTGGGTAGAGGTAATTCAACAGGGTCTGACTTGTGTGAATATTCCCATGTGATAGAAGCTTTTAATTTGCTTATATTAAAAGCCTTTTGCAACTAAATAAAAATTTATTTAGAAAAAAAAAAATTTATAAAATTTATAGCTGTTTTTAAAATATCATAAAGATATATTCTAAATATGTTAAGTAGAATGAGATATATGTTAATCAAGATATTTAAGCTATAATGTATTGAAACTATAATCCAAGATACCTTATTATTAACAAAATATGTCCTCTTGGGATAAAAGAACTAAACTAGATGAAAAGACTGAATAATTCAAATTCTTACAAAAAGTAGTTATATACTATTAAGATTATACAACTCATTCTCATTATAGTGAAGAATTTTGAATTATGGAATTATTAAACTTCAATTCGATATAGTGAAGTACATAGTATTCTCTCGATATAAGCTATAGTGAAGTTTTTTTTCATCCTGATGACTTTACTATAACGAGAGTGAGTTGTAGTCACTCTCTATTCCAAATAGTCTGTTCCTATATGCCAAAATTTAGTTACTATATTGCTAATCCAAGCTTTGTAATAAAATTTACAAATGTTCTAAAGCTTTTTTACAAAGCTTATTAAGAGTTTGAGATTTTGAAGAGTTGACTGTATTGTTAAAAAACTTATCAAAATCAGCCATTATTATTAACTTTTATGTATTTTAATATTTTAAAAACAGCTATAAAAAATAAATAAAAAATATAAAAAAAATTACAATTAATTGATTTCTTCGATTAGTTTGAAAATAACTCATACAACTCCAAAGACGTTCAACAATGGCGAAATTAATACAAATTCTATACAATTGGCATGCTACTAATTCTAATTCATTTGTTGAAGGCCTAGCATAATTCCAATAACTTAATATATCATTAAATTGGCTGTAAGTATTATCATCAAATGGATAAACTTTGTTAAAAAAATCGTTAAATTCCCTCAAAATGCAAGTAGGTTCTTTTCTTGATTAAGCTTTGTAGTAATAAATCAGATATTTTCCAAATTTTGAATAATTAATTACTGATTGGTCTTTAAAGTAAGATAATCAATATTTAGGATGTAATAAGCATGCTAAAATAAGAAGAAATTGTTCCCAGTTATTTCATCTTTTTTCTAACCTATTTAATATCTTTTCAGAAAGTTGTAAGTTAGTATGATTATTCCAAAATTGAACTAAATATGCAAAACTATGCATAACATGAATTAATTTGGCATTATTACATTGCAATCTATTTAGTATTTTACAATAAGAATATAGAATTTTCATGATTATTACTAGATTAGACCAAAATAAATCCAATCTGATGGTTTGAAAAATTTTAGGATAAATTAAGAGATTTTCACCAGATTTTCGTTGATTTTGGGAATAGGGTGGTTGAAAATTTATCGCAAGAATCTAAAATAAAAATATATAAAAATCTCAATTAACAATTAATATAATTTTTATTATTGATTCTCAAAGTAAAATTTTAAAAACAACCCAGTGACCTGGTCTTTAATTTTTAAATTTTTTAATTAAAGTTTTGAAAAATTTGATCTAACTAGACCAATTCATTAAATTTGTATAACCTTATTAATATACCTGTAATGCTTGCTTGGTTTTCAAAAGACTAGTAACAAGTAAATAGTAACTGTTCCATCTAGTTTCACTTAGAACTACTATATTATAATACTTCTTGTAGTTTATTTTTTGTTGATCATGTAATTGCCCAATAAAATATTTATTATTGGCATTATTAAAATACATAGCTAGCTGAATCACTTTATCTATTGTGCTTTTTAAATTGGTCAATTCTTTAAAAACTTCACCTATGCATAGATTTAATTAGTGGGCATAATAGGGCAAGAATACAATATTTCTGTGAATAGGCCTTAATCTTCATTTATAATTAAATTATAGGCTAATATAAATCAGAAAAAAAATGAAAATACCTAGCTACAATGTACGGCTCTGCACTATCTGTTACAATTGCAATGATCTTTACATTTATTTTTTTAACTCATCAATCATTTCTTCTGTTTTTTTTATTACTTTAGTGTAACTTTCTCTCTTTATACTAATATCTGTTGCCTTCCAAATATAGGGTTTCCCACTGAAGTTATTAACATTGTACCCATTAATTGTTCATTATTGACATTTGTCCACCTATTGAACATTAAAGTAACACCAATTGAATCTTTTTGAAGAGCTTCAAACATTCCTCTATCATATTAGAAACTGCTACCTCTAAAGTTGGTTCACTAAGAGTCTGGCGATCTGGAAGCTTTATAAGAGGGTTCAAAAAAATCAAACAACTCACTTGCTTCAGGTTTGTTTATTCAATTAAAAGCCCAACCACAAGATACCGTTAGTCTTAGCAAAAGAACTTTAAATTTTTCATAGTCTTGTTGCGAAAATGAATAAACAGAATAGTTGTCAAGTGGGCCAAAAGAAGTGAATTGTACAATGCCCTTCTGGGTGAATGATTGTAATAAGGTAAACATGGTATCATATGAACCTGGAAAAATTGAGCATATTAATATATATTTCACACTGCTTAAAATAGACTTTTTTCTATTTATACTTGATTGTTCATCATTGGATAAGTTAAAGACTTTTTCTCTCTTCTCAGATGTTGTTTGTTCTATAAAATATGTACATTTTTTAAGGTGTGCAATTATCCTATCCATTTTATTTAAAACAAAAACTTCCATCCCATCATCACCCAATATATTAATATATGCCTTACAGTAAACTTTATGGTTACTTTTATTAATCTTTTCTTTAGTTTTAATTATGTCTTGTTCTAACAAATCAGGTATTGGTGACATTACTATTTTACTGTTTTTTTTTAGCTAGCAACTGTTTTTTGTTTTTTTTTTTAAAAAAAAATTCTTTTAGCACCAGATACAGGTTCAGCAGAGTATAATAGACTTTGGTATATTTATAAGATTGGTTTCATTATTAATAAATATTTGGCATCATATTTAATAAAAAAAGATATAAAATAAATTTTGAGTTATTTATTAAAAAAATTTCAAACTTTGTGAAAGAAAGGCAAACTTTATGAAAAACAGGTGAGGACTTTAGCTTTGCATTATATGCTATATGCATTATTAGCTTATTTGACTTTATTCATTAATCAGATTTTATGCATTATTATTTATTCTTGACTTTATTAATTAATCAAGTTCATGCATTATTAGCTCATTTGACTTTGTTTATTAAACAGGTTTTATACATTATCATTATTTCATTTCAGAGCCCTCTGATGTTTTTTTATAGCATCTAAAATAGCATTATTTTTTAGCAAAATAGCTATCAACAATTGTTTTGTGCTAAGATGCAAAATTTGCTACTTTTGTACTAAACATGGGATTATTACCTTTGTTCTTGAACTGATTTATATAAACAAGTAATTATATGCATATTTTAGATGATGATCAGAGAACTCACTGAAATGATAGATGAAGAATTCGCAGAAGAAAAATATAATTGCATTAAATTTATACTTAATAAAGATAAGCTAGTTTGCTAAATTTGCTAATTTCACTAGTTATTTTTGCTAACTATTTTTGCTATCAGCATCTGGAGGCCCTGATCTCAATACTGTATATGTATAACATACTGGTACTACATTAATATTCTTTTCTATATAGAATTTTGGTTGCTTTTTTTAGGACTTAATTAGAAATTAAGTCTTACAGTTTAGCTTTGATTGGAAATTTGATCTTATACAAATTTTAAACGATTTTAGAAAAGGTATATACCAGGGCTTAAAATCATATAGTAATTTGCCGGCCTGCAGCCTATTGTTGGATGTTTTTCTTGATTCATCTTATTGTTTACTATATATTTTGAATGGCCAGCATTTCAATATAGTTTTTTAAGTCCTATTATATACTTTATGTGCAATAAAATTTTTGTTTGTTAAATAAATGTATTTATCACAAAAAAAATTTTGACTTGTCAAAAATAATAAAATATATACTATCGATCACTATAAAAATGGTTTAAAATAGTAATGCTTGTATGAGCAGGCGCAAAACTTTTTTTAAACACAATATATAAACATTTGAACATTGTCTAATTTTTGTCATAGATACTTCTGATGCATCAGCCAATTAAATGCTTGGACATTGGGCAATGTCTGGCAGACACTATCTGCTGGACATCTGTGTCCACATTATATCATATGGACAACATCTGGTGACAATCTAAAAGTTTGGACATATAAGTGAACATGGACATTGGACAATGTCTAAATATGTTCATGTCCAAGAAATATATATAGACAGTGTTTGTGTACAATACTGGCTTGTGGTATACATGTTGTGGAAACTATTTTAGCATAGTTCTATCTGTATTTTGGCATTTGGCATTTTCTAAAGCCAAAATTAATGCAAAAGTCTAAGTTGGTTATTAGACATGATATTGATACTATATGTTCATGCAAAATTAACAAATAGAGATTTATCAATCCAATCAGGTACATTGTGAAAGTATTGACTAGCACTAATAGAACTAACTGAGATAATCTAACACTACACTCTAACTAATATTGAACAAACAAGACTGAAAACTTCAAATTGGTAGGCAATGATTAAGGCATAGAGAGACTTGGTTCAAGTTTTGAGGTTTTTGGGTCCTGAGGTTGTTACTAGAGCTTGGATAAGTTTCTCTTTTACTTTGAGTATATATTTCTTGTACTTAATAGATTGCCTTGTATTAATGTCTTTGTTATATTTTCTCTAGAATTTAGATATACTGCTTATTTTCAGATCACATGATTATGTGTTATGATCTATATCGAATTACATATGTATTATGCTAACAATAGGTTTAATCACAAATGTAATCACTATTAAATTCTATATAAAAGAGGTCTCGATAATTAATATGATCTTTTTCTCTTATTTTATACTACTATTGATAATGGGTTAACAAGATCACAGGACAAGAAATATGATTATTATAAAGGATATTTTAATAACAAGGGTTTTAAACACTACTTGAACACTTCTATTATATTGATTTCGAAGTTTAGATACAAAGAGTCTTTTTCTCTTACTTTATACTATTATCGATAACAGGTCAACAAGGTCATAGGACAAGAAATATGATTATTATAAATGATATTTTAATGACAAGGGTTTTAAACACTACTTGAACACTTCTACTACATTAATTTCGAAGTTTAGATATCAAGAGTCTTTTTGAACTACAAGTGTTAAGTTTTATTGCAAAAAATTCTTTCTTTTATATACTTAATTTTTATATATACAAGAATCATACAAATTCTAATTTTTCCAGTTATTTATATCTTTCTAGCTATTCTAACCTTCCTAGCTTTTTTTATTTTCTCTACTTTTTTTTAATTACCCAAATTTTAGAAATTCTAGGAATTTCAAGAATTTGTACCACACTAGCTATCGTAATCTATCAGCATTGATCTTGCTTTTACAATATACAGCAGAGATGTGTGGATTTTGTGATTTACTGTGATTTTAAGAAATATAAACATAGATTTTATAAGTGTAAATTCCTTAAAAACACCTTAAATTGCAAGCTCTACATGTTCTTGACATACAGTATGCGAATATATCCTTTTACTTGCCATATAACTATACACACCATTCCTGGTATAACAAAGCCATGATTTTGGAAACTGAAGTTTCAAGAAGTTGCAGATAAAACTGTAGTTTTAAAAATCCAAATTTTTAATTATTTTAAGCTTTGGGCTTTTGTAATTCTTAAGTGTTTGAATAAAAAAAATTTTGTTAGTTAGTAAATAACTATTTTACTTAAATATGTTCAATTGATTTATTACTTTCAAATTATCATTATCAATATACTTTTATGTTCCATTAAATTAAATTAATTACATAAGTATGACCTAATTAAATTATCATAACACGTGTGTACAAGCCACCCTTCAATTACCATACAGCGTAAACTAAAATACTCAGAGTACTTTACAATTTAAGCAGTATATATGGGTATTACAGTATTATAGTCAGAGGGATACTATAGTTAGCATGGGGGGTATAAGTTGCACTATGAGTGTCACAGTAATCATCTTTAGTACCTAGGTACAAATGCATACCATTTTAGATACCTTAGCATTAGGGGGAACATAAAATCCAGATATATAGTAATTTATTTGCATCATGTGATTTTTACTTTACAAATTTTTTAATAAGCAATTTAAAAACTACCTGATATCTATACAAGTAAATAAAATAATAATAATTATGAAAGCAATAATGATAATAATAAGATAAAATAATATTTATGCTATATTTATAATACTACAATATTGCAAACAAATAATCCTTAAACTTAGCATAATTACTGCCCAAAATTAATAATGCAAATGACTGCCATCTTTATTATACACCTCTCTAACATGGTCGATCATACTTTCAACAAGATGTCTAAAATAACTTTAAGATAATGATTCCCATTCTTCTTTAACTATTACTTCAAGCTTATTAAGATTACCAGGTTTTGGACAATGTTTTCAAAGATTTTCTTCAACCTCAGACCAAAGATTTTTAATAGAATTAAGGTTCAGGCTATACAGAGGCCATTTTAACATTTTAATATACTTATTGGCTAAATATTTTTTAACAATCATGCCCCTGTGAACCAAGGCACCATCATGTTAAAATACTCCATTACTATTGGAATATTGGTCCTGAAGCTTGGGAATGATGTAACAACTAAGTGTTCTACAATAAGATATACTTATGATACTGCTGTTAAGATGGACAAGAGGATCAAGACTTCACCAAGAAAAACATCCTTACACCATAATCCCCTTGGATTTGATTGCCAAAACAAGGCAATCATCATTAAATTTTTCATCTGACCTTTTCTATAATACTGATAAGGATTATGTGAGACTAAACTAAAATACTTTTTATCTAATCAAAGAATATTTTTCTAGTCTTCAGTCATCTAATTAAGATGCGTCTCTGCCCAATCTCGATACTCTTTTTTAGTTTTATTATTAACAAAGGGTTTTGCATGGGCAACATATGCAAACAGGTTGGCTTTGTGAAGAGTACAACTAATATTTCTTTGAGAAATTACCTATAATATATAAAATAAATTAAAATTAAAATAAAATAAATAAAAAAATAAAAAAAAATTAAAATAAAAAATTAAAATAAAAGGAATAACAAAATAAATAAAAAAATAAAATAAAATTATTATTACTTGGCTTTTCTCCTGTTTCAATGTGTCTTGAATTTCCTTTTTAGTTATACGGTGATTATTCAAAATAAGTTGTATTAGATGATCGTGTGCTGGTTCATCTAATAGTGATGGTTTTCCTCAATGATCCAATAAAGTTTGAGATGGGTTGTAATATCGTTTTAACACATTTCATACAGTCTTTGAATCACAACTAACAAGATTGGCAATTTGTCTATATGACTTGCCTAATTTTCAAGCAGATATAATTTCTTCACGTTTTTGATCTGAAAGCATCATAATTTGCAACTTGTTAAATATAAAAATGCTTTAACGAAATATATTTATATTCACAGGTTTCTTAACTTGATCAAGAAAAAATACCTGCCAAATAGAGGTATGAGTGCAATGCCATAATTTGTCGTAATTATAATGAATTATAGCAAAAAATGCTGTAATTCATTATAATTACAGTGAATTACAGCATTGCACTCATATCTCTACTAGCAAATAGTTATAAATTACTAATTTTATACAGCATATATAAGTTTTTGTAAATTAAATTTTCACATAATCGTACAGTAAATTTGAATGTACATAAATTTTATATAACCTTTTGCCATTTAAAGGCCAGATAGTAAATATGTAATAATAAGTATCATTAAATTAATTGCCTTGTTTGGAAGTAATAATAGTTACTAATAAAACTCTATTAAATATCCAGGATAGGGCCCATATGTGATTAGATAAGCTGCAATTGCAAAAGTGAGCATAGCCAGTCTTAGCTTGTGCATCGATTACACTAATGTATGCTGCTGCTGTGCATTCTCAATAATTAAATTAATTTCTAAAATGAGAGCTACACAAATAGCCTAGTTGATAAGCATTAGTTAAAGAAAAGAAAGAAGTCACATTAACATCAAAATCAAAAAAAAAGGATCACACAATTATTATATCTGTTATGAAAACAAAATTGCTAAGAATTAAGATAAAGATTAGGAAAATCAATTGTTATATACATGCTGTAGAAACTTGCTATGGCTTTGCCAAAATATTTCGACATCAATTTTTTGGTAATTCATGTCATAACACAAAACCAAAACCTAAACCCATAATCAATGCTATAACCTAAATTAAAAGCTGAATTAAATATATAGAAATTATATGTAATACTAATTGTGGCTTGCCAAAAATATTTTATTGTCGATTTTTAGTAGAAATATTGAGCTGCAACTGTTACAACTTAAAGCTGAAACAAAAACTTATATAAATACCATAATTTAAATTAAAAGCTGTAATTCAAATATTATAAATTCTGTAATTGTTAGCTAGTACTTTTAACAAATTGAAACCTATTTTATAGCAACTATATTTATTCACATAATTATAAATAAATTGAATAAATGCTCAAATATCAAAGCTATCTATCAAAGTATCAACATCAAATTCTATATTGTCATAGTTCTTTTCAATATTGTCTTCAACAACCTCAGAACTAACAACACTATCAAGTGTTAGAGGTTGTACTACAAAATTAGGTGAATCTAAGTCCATTATATTACCAAGTATTATATATATATAAAGTTTTAAACACTTGTTACTAACTCTATTCTTATATATTAACATTTTTTTACAAGTTAAACCTCTTCAATATAGCTTAGAAATTGCTTTATCTATTTCTAAAAAAAAAAGTTTATACTTTTAGTTTTTTTCAATAACCCAGCTATATTTAGTGTTTTAGTAATCACATATAGTTCTATAGTTACAATATATTTCTTCTAAATAAAGTACCTCTAGATGTGGAATTATTTGAAATTATTTTGCATAGTAACTATTGGCGCTTCTTCAAAGATAAAGACAGGTTAATTTTTAAAAAGTACTTTTATTTTATAAATACAATTGTAAGTGATTGACTAATCAGAAGTTATCCTATATGTTATGCTCTCAAACTAATGCTCAGGAATATATTAATTGAATGGATGTATTATATTAAAGTAAGTGGGAATTTGAAATTCTATTTTCTATAGTCTAGCACAGTAGATAAAAAAAAAATAATAATAAATGATGTTTACTAAAAAAACTATGTATAAGGTTAGAAAATACATAATAGTGAATTAAGCATTCTTTCACAATTATGTCACATGATTATTATGACAATCGCCAACAAAATCATTATAAATTAATCAGTGAACTTCTACCTTAATTATCTCTGTTTCTAGTAATTCAAATCAATTAATTTTTTTTTTATTTGAAAGCACTTTATCTCATCTATAAAATAAAAAAAAATTATAATGAATCTGCTGCTAGTTGCTGAGATAATTAAGATATATGATGACTAATAAAATTTGATATATTGTAATAGATTATTTAAATTATCTCTGCAATTAGTAATTAAATTTTAATTTTTTTATTTTTATTTTATAAAGCAAGTATATATCTATTAAATAAAAAAAAAATTATTTAATTTAGACTAATAATTATTGAGAAAATTAAGTTTAAAATTTAGGTTATAAACTTTTTGTTTTTATTAATTTTTTAATTAATTTACTAATTAAAATTGTATCAAATTTATATAGTAAATAGAAAAAGGATTTTTCTATAAGATAGCAAAATATTATTAAAGTTAAACTAATAGTTATTGAAATATTTATATAGAAACACAAATCTTTATGTTATTCATCAAAACTCTAAAAGTAAAGTTAAATAACTTGCTAATTATGCAAGTATGTAATCTAAAAATAATTTGACATAATCATCAAGGAATAAAAATTAATATAGACTAATCAAGGACATAAGTTAATTAGCAAGTTTTGGAGTTATAAGCCAAGTCCTTAGGTGTGGAAATATTTTTGTCACCTCCCTATATATACCAGGTTTAAAACAAAATTAAGAAGTTTGCTAAAAAGATTTTGTCTTTAAATAAGAGGTTTTTATTTGTTAACTTTTCAAAGAAGCTTTTAAGTTTATTAATTGTAGAAAACCAAAAGTCTCTTTTTGAAAAACTGTTAGAATAAACTTCATAATTTAGAATAGTAATAGCTTCTTGTTTTGATATTATTTAAAATTTTTTTTACTAAGTTGAGACTTCAAGCTGTATTTGTAAATAGAATTAGTTTAGATTTGTTATGATTAATTTTTGCATTTGAGGCTCTTTTATATAATGCAAAATTTTTTTTAAGAATGTCTTAGTCTAATCTGAAACTGATTCTTAGTGTAAAATCATCTGCATATATTGAAACTTTTAAGACAGTGTCTTTTAGCTAAATTTTCAGAAGTTTTTTGTTTAGTTTCTGCAGCAGAAGATCAAAAGCCAATATGTATAAGAAAGGTAAGAATAAGTCATTTTGTTAAACTTCTTTTTTAACTTTAAAGAGGACTAATATCTTGCTTGCCATTGTAATATATGCCTTTTAATTAGTAAATAAGATTTTAATTAGCTTATAAATTTAAAGTTTATTTTTTTTAGCACTTCTGAAAGATAATTGTAGTTGACATAGTTGAATGCTTTTTGCTAGTTTACTAAAAGCAGCCAATTTTGCTTAGTATTGTTTTGCTAGTTTCTTATAACTGTTAGTATATTCAGTACTGTGTTTGTTATGATTCTGCTTTTTATAAAGCCTTGTTAATAATTTGAAACTAAATCTTTACATATTTTATTAAGCCTATTGGCCAAGATTTTTATAAAAATTTTGGCATTATAGTTTATTAGAGAGATTGGCTTTCAGTTGTTAATGTTATTCAACTTTGAGAATTTCTTAAATATTAACATAATTAGGCTTTTTGTTTATAAGATAGGCATATTGTCAATAAATAAAGTATTATTAAAGACTTTTTAAAAGATAAAAGTGATAACCTCTTTGAAATGTTTGTAGAATTCATAAATAAGACTATTAGTTCCTGAAGACTTGTTGTTTAGAAGCCCTTTGATCACTTCTGTAATCACTTCTTTTGAGAAGGTTTTTGTAAATAAAATGTTTTGTTGGTTTGAGATCTGCTGATGTTCTTTGTAATTTTATTTACATTTCTAAAATTCATTTCTTTTTGGTTATAGATTTTGGCATATTGATCTTTAATGTATTGTAAGATATTATCTTTATTTTGTATTGAATTTTTATTTCAAATAGTACTGCATATGCTTTTTTTGCTTTGTATTTGACAAAAAAATATTTTGTTGATCTTTTCTCTTGCTCAATCAATTTTGCTTTTGAGCATATCTGCTATTTTTTTGCTATGTCAGTAAGTTCTTTCTGCAGTTGATAAGTTAAATTATTTGCTTGTGCTTGCAGATTGTTGTTAGATAAATTGTTAGCTAGTTTCTTATTAAGATTTGTAATTTTTCTATTGAGCTTCA
Source organism: Cetraspora pellucida (assembly GCA_910591915.1). NCBI lineage: Eukaryota > Fungi > Glomeromycota > Glomeromycetes > Diversisporales > Gigasporaceae > Cetraspora > Cetraspora pellucida. The sequence goes on from CAJVQA010001718.1 coordinate 11,885, forward strand.
TAATATTGTTTTTAGTCATCTTGGGCTTTTTGTAAGCTTTAATAATTTATTATATCTAGATTTTGGTGAAGTTTCAATTATTGCTATTTATTACTTCTTGTAGCTTTTTTCTTAGATTTTTTTTAAGAAAAATATTTATAAAGGTTTTTTTTATTAAATTTTTAAATTGTTAGTTTACTTAAGGCTTGTTAAAACTTGAAGATATATTTTACTAACTTGTGATCTGAATTATCATAAAAGATGTTTAGCTTTGTAGCCAAGTATAAATAGTTCTTATCAATAAAAATATAGTTGAAGTAAAAGGCCATAGTTCTGTTTTTTTAGTCTTTTAGAAGAAGGTAAGAAAAAGTATATTTTTAAAGACTAAAGAGATATTTGTAAAGTTCTTAAGATTTTTTAAAAGCAAGGTTCTTAAGAGGTTCATTTGGGTTTAGAAGCACTAATTTGGTCTCTGTTTGAATAGATATTTGTATTAAAGTTACTCCTAATTATATTTATTGTCTTTAGATTTATTATTGAAGTTTAGTAATTGAAAAAAAGAATTCTATTTGATTAATTAGATGGTGCATATATATTTGTAATTTTGAAGATATGGTTTCTGTATAATGTAATAGTTGTAATAATTCTTTTATATTGTTTAATTTTGTTGTCTTTAAATAAAATATTTTTGTTTTCTGTTAGAATTGCTGTTTTGCTTAACCAAACTGAGTTAAAAAGCCATTGTTGTTGCAAAAATTCTCTAGTAGTTTTGTTGTTAAGGTTTGTTTCTTGTAAAAAAATAATGTTCAGTTTATAGAATTTTAATAATATTAAAGTGTTTCTTTGTTTTTATTTATTATTAAAACTCTTGATATTCAGAATTGCTATTCTTAGTTTTGATTTAATTATTGTTTAGATAAAGAGAAAATTTGTATATATTCAAAAGTCTTGTTTCTATTTGAAATTCTGGTTTTTAAGTAGAGTTTTTTTTCTTTTTGCTTTTTATAAGAGCTTCTTTTAACTTTTTTTTACTTATTAGTAACTAATATAAATTTTGATTTATTTTTCTCGATATTAAAGAAAAGAGTAGTTTAGTATATTGTTAATTAACTTTTAGCTTGTTTTTGCTAATTAGGTATAATTAAATTTTCTGTATTTATTTTTAGCAGAACTTCTTATTAGTTTGAAGATTTTTTGTTATCTATTTTTAAATCATATTGATTACTTGTTTAAGTAAGAAATTTTTTATTAAATTGTGAAATAGTAATTGCAATAACTTTACATTCTTAAATAGCTAACTTCTCTTTTTGAAGATTTTTCTTATTTGAAATTTGTTTTGTATATTGAAAGTTTCTAAAACATTATATAGAGATTCTGTTATCTTTTTGGTTTTGTTTTCTTGATATTTCTTATATTGTTGTCTTAATTCAACTGCTTCTTTAATTGCTTATACTTTTTTTTTAGATATTCTTCTTGTCACAAAAAAAACAAACCTTAGAAACTGTTTTTCATTCAATTGTGACTTTATTATCTTATAGAAAAATATAATATAGAATTCTGGTTTTGAGGTTTAGATCATTAGTTATCTTAAAGATTATAACTCATTAATCAGTAGCATAAAGAGTACTCTTAATAAAAAGTAATTTAATAACTATAATTTTACTAAAGCTTTCAAAGATCTTTAAGATTGTCTTGAAAACTCATTCTTTGTTATTAAATAACATATTTCTGATCTTAACAGAGAGAAAAGATCTTCTATTATCTATAGAAATAAATTCATAATAGATTTGATTAAAGATTACTATATCCTTATTGACATAATGTTTAAGCTGTTTATTAATAGTAAATGCTAGTTCTAAGTATGTTCAGTTACCTTTGGCAAAATATTGTTTTGCAGTAATTATATCTTGTTTTGCATATTTATATAGAGAAATTATAATATTATTAAAAAAATGGTTTAAACTTCTGATATCAAAGACTAAAGCATTATTATTTTTTAACTTAATAAAATTTCTAAATGATGAGGCAAAGTATATAGACTGTCCCTTTTTTAGGTTTATAAAAAGACTAAACTATTGTTTTTTAACTCTTTGTGATATGTTTGTTTAGTATATATTTTAATATACAGGTTGGCATGTATTTTGTTGTATACCTTAGTACATGTTTTGATATGTGTTTCAGCATCTGCCATGTAACTTCTATGTTTATCATAATATAATACTTTATATATACATGTCTTTGTTGTTGTCATTTTTTTATTTAGAATATTATTTTTTTTAGAAGATAATTAATAATTAATTTGTAATAAAACTATACAATATAATTATTGTTATTTTGCAATTTAGATATGTTTGTTATTTATGCATTTTTTTTTTGATATTAAGATAACCTCTTTGATCATTTGACTTTATTAATATATTTTTAAGAATGTAGTTTTGTAAGAAGCTACTATAGAAAGAGTATACAATTGGCTACTCATGTAACTTTTTATATTATCTATTTAAAGAATCTGTTTAATGTTACTTACCAATTGTCATATCTAACATTTCTGCTTGGATATTCTATTTAAACCTTTTGAATCTGTTTTAGATTACTTTATTAGATCAAACCTGGATTCTTTATTTTAATCTTAGAATAATTATTCTTAAGATAAATCTTTTAGAAACTGCTGTTTATCAATTTTTGCAGCTGATCCAGATATCACTATAACAGAACCAACACTTGCAGTTAGGGCTAATCATTAAACTGCTATGTTCTTGTAGAGTTTACATAGACCCTAGTATCTACTTTATAGCATATACCTAGTACTTTAGTATACCTTTGCTTCTTTTATCAAACTTCCAATTCAGATAATCTATATAGAACTATGACTAGTCTATTGATATATTAGGTTAGCCTAATATCCTTTTTCTCTGATCCAGTCTGGCAGTCTGGTTGGTGATACCTTTGAGTCTTCCAACTCAGAAGTTCTTGTCTGTTTGATTACTTTAACATTAGTATCTGTTTCTTAGATTTAACTTTTATAATAATATCATCAAAAATCCATATTATCTCTCTACTTAGGTTTTCTTAAATAAGTTTTTTGTTCTCCAATTTCTATAAATTTACATGACCACAAAAACTTATCTTGAGTTTGCATCATCTGATTTGTCAGTTTGCATTTCTTTATATAATAAGTTATACAAATGCTTTATGACCTGCCAGTTATGCTGGTATGATCATAATTACAAGTACTGTATCTTAATCTAATCATTAAAAACAGTTGCCATAATACCAGATTATATAGATGAGTTATTTATGCATTTTATTATTTGCATAATTGTTTATTAATTTGAAAATTTTAACATTAAGATTATGCTACTTTAAAAAGTTCATTTTAGATTTAAACTTTAGGTAAATGTTAATATTTATATAGTTGTTTAACTTTTTATTACCTTTTATTTTTTAATGTTAAAATTATACATACTGATCAATATAACTAAAAAATAGAATTAGACAAATATCAAGCACAGTAATATCAATATATATATATATATATATATACAAACTATTTAGTTAGATTTTATATATTACTACTTATTTGTGTCAATAATTCAAAGTATTGTATAATAAAATAAAAAGTTGAATTAGAGCATTAAACTATAAGTATAGTAATAAAAATTAATTATTACATATGTTTAGAGTTTGTATTGCTAATAGTATCCATTATATAAATAGTACATCTGCATGTATATATTATATTAGCAAAGAATTTTAAAATCAAACTTAGGTTTATATAATCTTTATAATAAATACATATATAAATTTAAAGTGCTTGGGTAATGGCAAATGTTTATTACGTGACTTATTATTTAGGCAGCTGTTTGTCATGTGATTTGTGAAACTGGCGATATTTCGCTACTGCAGTAAATTATAAAATCAATTATAAATATATTTTTATTAAATTTTATGCAAATTTGCCTAAAAATGGTCTATGGTTTAAGAGATAATAAACCATTTTAATTTATATATATATTCTAAAAATTTTAATATAAATTTGGTACGTTTTTAAAAAATTTTATTAGTAACATATTTTTAAATCTAAATTTACTGCGCAGATCATATGATCTACATGTATGTCTAAAGCGAAGGCAACTCATTTAATAAAATTTTCAATTAACTTTAGGGTTAGGGTCTCCTATATCAGGTTAGTTTAAGTTTTGGGTGGTTATATATATGCAAAATTGCCTTCCCGGCATTTTTAATTAACCCACCCAAGGGAGGTTTAGACTGCCGTTTTTTGTATTTTTCGGGTTTTTCGTTTTTATTTCTTGTTTTGCTTCGCTAACGATCATCAAAATTCTATAATTTGATTGGCTTTGATCACGTGATTGATCTCCGTTTAAGAATGAAAATCTTTCACCAAAAAGAAAAATGATCTGCGTTACACGAATTTGTAAATCCCTGGTATAAAAATAAGAAAAATAACAATTTACTTTAAAAAAAAAAACTTATTATTACTTTTAATCTTAAAATTTTGATGTGACTAAATATTTAAACAAAATCATCCATAGCGATTAGTGCATATCTTTGAAACCAAATTTGATAAGTCTATTTGCACAAGGATTGATCAGCACAAACTAACTTCATGAAATGGATAAAGTTTGATATTCAGAGTAAAATACATTCACAAAAAAATATTTATTTATAAAATCCTGAATTTTTTCTCTTTATTGTACAAAAAAAAAAAGACGGATCTCTTAACGAGCATTCCACAAATTTGACGGCCTGTGTGATCTGTTCTTCGCATAATACAGGCCACACGCTAAATTGGAAAAAAAGGATTCGATACTCAATACTCAATGCAATTTCACAAAGGAAAACGTCGGCTGATAATAAATACCGTTGCAGAGTTTTTGGTCAGGTGTTTCACCTGCCCGCCATCCCGGTGTATCAGTGGTCTGGCAATTGGCACATTTTCCAGCTATTTTAAAATATCAAGATGTAAAATTAGTATACTTACGTAGTTGAATAGGTATCTTTATTCAAACAATTTATATGCAACGTACCCGGATTATAATTACATGGCTTTTGACGCACTCTCGTAGAGGTCATAACATTGGGTGCGCTATCATGCAAAATAGAGGCAGGTGCTAATGCGCTGATTGTATCATTTTGTTCGACATTAGGCAAGATTAAAGCTGGTGTGGAATTAATACTAGCAGAACGTTTTGGTAATATTTGCGGCTGCGTTGGCGAAAATGACGACATGGTCGTTTGGTCAGAAGTACATGAATGTACTTGTGGACGAATTTGATCTTGTGCAAATGGTTGTATCCTGGATATTGCATTTGAATGCGATGGGGAAGATGTGCTTGAAGATATCTCATTCATTGGAACATGCTGGACAAGATTAAAAAGTCGAATGTTGACCTCTGAAACTACATTTAGAGAAGCTTAAATGTTATTTTGTTGGAAATAAACTATATCATGTAATACTATAAATCTCATCACATACAAAGTTGTTTTTCTTTTTGCTGTGACTCCAGGTTACTAACATCTTGTTTAACTTTGATTAATTCACTTAAGCTCTGAGCATTGAGTTCTAACATTTTTTGAAAACTTTGCTGATCATTCCCCATCGATTTCGTCATAGCTATTATTTCTTGATCACTGACCAAAAAGTCTAAATCAATCTTATCTTTTTGCCACACTTCTAGTTCAGTCTGTCGCTTCTTGATCTCTGAAAGATGCTTATTTCGCTCAATTTCTTCACTCACATTTACAGGTCCAAGTTCGGTTTGAATAATAACTGAAGTATCAATTGGCCTGTTAGGATCTAAATTAGATAATATACGTGATACTTGTCGATCAAGGCTATGAACACCAAAAGTTAAATTATCTATTATCTTATCCACGTGCACATTCATGTCTTCACCCATATCCGCCACAAATGCTTTAAGGCTCTTTGAGTATGCATAACCCTTCTCATCACCAAATATATTGTAAATGTATTCTTTATCTGCTGGCGTGAAAAAAGGTGGATCGACCCCCAATGTCGCAAACGGACCATAATCTTCAAAGCGTGCTATATATTATATAATATTTATTTATTTACAGCCTTTTTAATAAATAATAATTACTAGAAATAATACCTTGACGTTGAGTTTTAGATGATATAACTGTAAGGAGTGGTGTCTCGCCGAAGGGCGGTGGTTGTGGAATTAAAGTAAATGGATCATCTGTTTTTAATAAAATATCAAATAGCTTTAGTTATAAATCTCTATTGAATGGTTATGGAAATCAAATAAATAGAATATTACTATGTATGAGTGAACCGTCTGGAGCAAATTGTTTACGTGCTTCCCCTCTTCTTTGTTTTCGAACTTGTCTACCTGACCTTGAAACAGATGATGCTTAAGGATAATTTATAGAAACGAGTCAATTATAATGTTACTTCAAACCAAATTTATTCGCCAATATGAAAAAAAAAACCAGAAAGTTATTTATATACCTCTACTAGATGCGACGCCTTGTGCAACATTTATAGCCTAATTTAGGGATTTTCTTTATTCATAATGCAATCTATAAACTTATATAAATAACGGAAGATGCAATTACCCTTTTTCCAATCGGTTTATTTCCACGAGGTCCGATCTCCACCCCTGTAGTAATTCCCATTGCCTTCATTCTTTCCTCTTCCAAAAGAATGCTATCTCTTTCACGTTCTATTGCTTTTTCACCAAATTGCCATAGCTTGTCCGCACTTTTATAATAAAGTGTTTCTGGTGCATTATATGTCTTACAATTATTACACACAAGAGTAAAATCTTCCTATAATGAAGAATAGATCAAACAATAAGAATAAATTAATCTAAGCACTATATTGCCATTTAAATGGTATGTTGCATTTGTGGTTGATCAAAAAAGTTAAACATACCTTGAATTCATCAATAGAAGAATATTCATTTCTTTCAATTTTTTGTCTCATTGTTCCAAAATCCATGGGCTTTTGGATGATTGTGAGGTAGTCAGTTACGACAGTGGTATCGACTGGTTCTAAAAAGAAACCATACGCGTCTTTTCTATTAAAAGGGTTTAAATTATTTGGTAACTAAAAATTTAATATTGTAAACTATATAAACAGTAAAAATTAAGTTATCAATTTACTTGTTAAAAGAATCCATTAATTTTGTTAAAATCGTTTTTAGATCTTTTTTCTTTTTTTGCCAGGTCCAAGTTCGTGGATTCGTTTTACGTTGTGGTTCTTGTAATTTTGGAGGTCTTCCAAGCTTGCGTGTTGGCCCTTTTTTGCCAACAGATGTTGACATAACTGTATTTTCTTTTGTGACAATTTCAGAACTTATAATTCCGTTCTGTACATCGTTTAGATCTGACGTAATCATTTTGGTTGTTTCCTGTAGGGGTGTTATTGACGATTGGGTTTCATTCGAAATGAATGAAGCTACATTTGTTGTGTTCGAAACAATTTCTGTAGAAGGTTCACCCTTAGAATGGCAAAACGCTTTCGTATTTTTAATTGCTTTTGATGAACTACGTTCATCGGCCTTTGTTTTTGCATCTTCCGTAACTGGTGGGTATGACCGTTTTTCACGAAGCGAATATGTTGACGTGTTGGCTGCAAGTTCAAGCATTAATAATTCTTTCGAATCATGATTGTTTCCTTTTATGACATTGTCGTCTAAAATACATTCTCCGTCTATTTCACTTTTTACAGGATTCTCGCTCTCATAGTTAATTAATTTCTCACCATTGTTACTATATTGTAAGACTTCCTTGCTTTTAATATTATTTTCAACTTTGACCTTTTTGACAACACTTTTTAAAGTAGTCTTTCCTTTTTTATCACAAGCCGACATATAATCAGCATCTGTCAGACGCTTTCCAACAGTGTCTCCGGTTAAGCTCTGATCTATATTATCAGTATATGATTTATTCACATTAGCTTTATTTGTCGACCTTTTCTCTGTCTTTTTGGGTTTATCACCCATATATCGCTTAACATTATCGCTACATTTTTCTATATTTCCATTTTCCCCATTAATCTCAATTTTCTCATCAACGTGATGACGTTTAGCCTTTTTTCGTACATGATAAGATTTGTTATCATCTTGGAATAGATCGCCATTTTTATCAGATTCATCATTTGAAGAATCACGCGTCGTACGTTTGCCGGTAACTTTTTTGTGTGAATGTGAAGAACTTTCAGCTTGTTCCTTATGATGTTTGTGTTTGTGCTTATGCTTTTTCGTGGTAGGTGGTGAGTCTAGGTTGAATTTCAGCTTCAGGACCATCTTGTTTGAGTTAGCTGTCGAAGATTTAGATGTGTCTATTTTCGTATTGCCGGTCTCCCCAACGTCAATATTTAATGTGGAATCATTAATATCCGTTACAGTATCTTGTTCATAATCATAATTATCCACCACTGCATCCCGCATATCTATGTCATATTCACTTCCTTCCGCATCTTCAGAAACTTCTGAACGCTTCGATTTTGACTTATTTTTGCCTGTATCGGCGTTCTGTTTTAATGAAAGCCTAATTCGTGTAGGAACCTCTTTAAATATGACGAAAATAGATTAATTGTTAGCTTTTCGTACTTTGTATATTACTAATCTCTGAAAAAAATAATAAATATAATTTATGAAGTCAACCTAAATTTCACGAAAAAGTATAAGATTCGAACAAAAAAATTGCGAAAGATTTTGAAATCTGAAGCCGTTGACAAATTTAATTTAATCTTTGAAAAAAAGAGAAAAAAAATATTAACCATCAAGTAAAGGTTCTTTGTACGAAAGCTTATGCTTGTTCTTGTGACTTTTTTTGGCCTTTGCTGACTTTGACTTTTTTTCTTTTGTCATATTGGTTATAAAAATTTTCGTTATAGTACACCTAGCGTCTGTGATGGCAAAAAGTGATTAAGGTTTACTGGCTAATTCCAGATACTAACAGTTAAGAGTTTTTTTTTATGGTGTACTCCGTTTCACACTCACGAACAGCTATACTTGGTATTCATTTGTGGCCATCTGTGGCCAAAATAGTAATTAAGTATGCATTGCGTGCTTGCATCAGACTCGATTATCTCACATTAATTAAATTTTATATCACATTAATTTCGGTCAAAGTTACATATGCAATCTTAACATTAACGTTAGTGATTTAACATGCTTATGCGTAGGAGTTTGACTAATGATCGAGCAGGTTAAACTAACAGGTTTTTAAAGTTTTAAATTATAGTCAACTCCTTCTAAAATGCATGTTAATGGAACCAGTACTTTGACTTGTATTTAGAAAGAACATGCAATTAAAGAAAAATTAAAATTATTAAAAAAGTTTATTAATGTTTTTAAACTTCGGCAGCCTTGTCGTTGAACCTTATTTTGTTAGATTTTCCTTATACAAATTTTATACAAGGTTATTTATTCTAAGGCCATTCCAAACCGATTCTTTATAAAAAATATACGAATTAAAAAAATTCTATTGATTGTAAAAAATATAATATATATAAAAAGCTAATACTTCTAAGCTATATTAGTTCTAACATTCTTTTGCTACTTTTTATAACATCCAGAGGTGGTTTGCTTGCACTATTCTTATGTTCAAATCAACACTTGCAATTAGAGTGTTTAACATATTGATAAAACATTTTATTAAACTGTTTTAAAAAGTAAAAAAATTTTAGAATTTATTATTTATATTAATTTCAAATATTTTGATTTTACTATAACTAATTAGTTGTTTTTTTTTTTAAATATTAACAGTAAGGTTATGTTTTTAACTTTATTGAAATTTAATTAAAGTTTTTACAAAGAAAAGCTTGTTTTTAAATTACATATGAAGAATAAAAACTTAGACATATAATCTGTAATCTAACCTACAAGAGTGGTTAAGTTTTATTTAGATTTGAGTTTGGGTAATAATATAAAAAAAAGGTGTTAAAAATTAATAATTAAAAATCATTACAGACTTAGAAACAACAGAAGCCTTTAAGATTAAAGATGGTATTGAATAAGGTAAAGTAATCTTACCTTTAGTTTGAAGAATATTCTACAATCTATTATTAGAAAAAATCCAAAATGACCCAAGTCTAAGTTATATATTATATACTTCATATAATAATAGCATAGAAACTATAATGCAAAAAGGAAAAAAATAGAGACAAGCTATAATAGCATATGCATATGATACAACATGAGTTGCATTAAGTAAAAAGCAAATAGAAAAAATTATTGAAATAACAAAAGATTTCTTTAACTTAAATGATATACAAATTAATAAAAAAAAACTAAACTTATTATAATAAATATCAAAGAAGAAAAGAAAAATAGAACAATTTTTTTTGACAAAAAGTAGATCCAGAAAGAGAGTGAAAATAAAATTATATAATTTTTAGGAATTTGGCTAAATTGCAAACTTAAAAATCAATGATAATATTAAGAGTTAAAGAAATAATAAGAATATTTATAAGGAGTCTAAATCCAAAAAAGTTAATGATTAGCCAAATATCATATATTAACAACATGTACATCATACCCAAATTAATCTACATGCTACAAACAACAAGATTATCAAAAAACTTACTAATCAACATATATACACTGATAATTGGTCTGACAAAAAACAAATAAAAATCATATAATCTGTAAGAAATAGCATAATGTATTATAGAAACTTGAATAACCTTAACTTACTATGAAACTAGTTACTGCTTAAGCAAATTACTAGTTTGTATAATTGACTCAATACAGTAGGCTTAGAAGAAGCAATAACTAATATAAGAATAGAAGATAGTTTTTATTTAATAAGAGCATCTAAAAACATGTAACAAGAAAATATTCTGAAAACAAATACAAAGCTATAAAAAAACAATTTGGTATGTTTAACAATGCTAAGAGCAAAAGAACTATAATTAGTTTTGAACTTTAATTATAAAAGTCCAAATTTTAATAAGGAAAGCATAAGAATATATGAAATATTAAAAAGAAATTTTATATCAATTGTTGCATATAGATTAAAAAAGTTAGGTATTATGTTTGTGTATTAATTAATAGACAAAGAAAAAAACAAAATAATTATATAGTAGCAATTAAATTTTCTAAAAAGAGGCAATGCCAAAGATAGATTAGCAAAATGGTTCAAAGTTCTAAAAATGAATAATAAAAGAGCCAAGCTGTAGGATAGTAAAGCCAAAATTTAGAATTGCAGCTCCAAACAAAAGAAGAATTAAAGCACAAGTAGAAGAACTATTAGATAATACAAAACAAAAAGATTAGATAGTTATGAACAATACACTATCCTATAAGAAAAAATAAGTATTAATAAGAAGAATAGTAACTAAAATATTTAAAATAGTACAAGTCAAATACTGAAAGGCAATTTATTAACTAGAAAGACAAAAAACAATATTAGAAAAATTAAAAGCTGCAAATATAAAAACAACAGTACTGATGATAGTTATAAAAAAAAACACAAAAAACAAAAAATCTATAGAACAATTCCAAAATATACAAATAAAAAAAATATATGGCAACTAAAAATTAACACAAATATGTTAGATTTTTTTTTTTTTTTTTTTTAACTTTAAGCAATTATACTAGTACTTTATTAAGATTCTTGAAACTAAATACATTTATAATTACATAGAATTTTTCAATACTCAAGTCTAGCATCACTCAGCCACCCTATTGGTACCTAAGTACAACCTGCCACACTATCTCAATTAGAGATAGACTGCTCATCTAACTACTTAAAGCCATATCAGAAAGGTCTTTTCCTTTTTGTAACAAGCATATTGATTGTCTTCAAACCTTCTTCCTTCATTCAGTTCGTTTTTTCTACTTTCTTTTTCTTTTCTTCTTTCTTTTTCTTTTCTTCTTTCTTTGCTACCTTATTCTTTTTTGCTCTTTTCTCTGATCTTCTTTTAATTCGAGCACTTTTTTTTATCTTGTTTGTTATATTAACTTCCTTTTCCCATTTTTGTACTTTCCCACATCGAACTCTTCATACTTGGTTGAAGAATATATTCTACACTGTTCTTGTGACTATATCTATGCATTTTTGTGTTGCTTGGCTATTTAAAATCTGACTGATCTGCTTTCCAACTTTATTTGTTGTTAACTCTTTTATTAAAGCTGTTTTATTAGCAATTTTCTCTGCTTCTGTTTTCCCAAATAATGCCTCATATAGTACTAAAGGCAGGATTCTAACTTTTTTATTTTCTTTAAGACTATTCTATGCTGTTGCTGTTGCTATCTTTTGGATTCTCTTCTACAAACTCTTTTGTCTACTGCAGCTTGCTAGGTGTACTTGAGTTTCCTTTTTATCTTCTTGACATATTTGGCAGTCAGTCATTTTATATATTTCTGGTCTTCTTCTATTTAATTCTTCTAATGTTGGCAGGCTATCCATTATGCATTTAATTGCTGTTGCTCTTCTTGTGCTGAGTTTTCTTGATGTGCAATGAATACCTTTTGTTCTATTCA